>JAODAL010019004.1:0-73195 GCA_025379985.1 Phyllomedusa bahiana | reverse complement strand
TTCCCCGGGAAAAAAAATTGGCAACCGGTGAAACAACTGAATTTTAAAAGTGTCCCCCAGACAGAAAATTTTCTTTTTCCCCCAGCAGCGCCTTCACATTTTTTTTCAGGGCCCTCCTCTAGGGGGCTCCTGCGGCTCCCGTCGGCCCCAAGCTCTGACTGTCCTTTCCCAAAAAACGAAATTTGACGGGGACCCAAAAAAACCTATGCGGGGGCTTTTTCAATGAAAAAGCCCATGCATGGAAACAAATTTTGAAAAACCAGTTCCAAAAAACCGAACGCTTTTTGGTGGCTTTTTCGTGGTAAAACCTTCTTTTGGGGGAAAACCTTTTTTGGGCCACTCCTCTATGGGACAGAAGCGACCCAGGGGGGGGGACGAAAAAAAATCTCCGGCCTTTTTAAACAGAAAAATTTGGGGGAACGTTTGAGGAAAAAACCGGGTTGTGCATCCAGGCCCCGAGACTGCGTTCCTGAACCGCGTAAAGGGGGGATTTCCTTGTTGGACATTCAATTTTTCCTCACTTTGGCCTCGGAAATTTTTTTTGGAAAAAGAGGCCCTGCCCTATGACCACTTTAAAAAAGGGGGCCCTCTCAGCCGGTAAAGGATGTGCTGGCCCTCACAAAAAACCTTTTGCTTCTCCCCTGGGTGAGTTTTATCCATTTTTGGCCACCTGCATCGATTTTTGGTTTGGAGAGACAGGAAGAACTTCGTTTAAAAAACGCGAGCCCCTCCGTTGCCCTGTTTACTCGGTATGCCAAAGGCCTTTCCACTGTCATCTCCCACAAAGTTCAGTTAAGGAAACCTATGCAATGGATAGAGCCCACCACCAGCAAAATAATTCATGGGGGGAGAGGGAAAAAAATATTGGGGCCTCTAAATTGTGCAGTCCTTTTAAAGCACTTTCCCGAGAATGCCCCCCCCAATTCCCAAAAAAAAAAAAACCACCCCACCTACCACATAAAGGGAAACCCACTAGGTTTGGGGAAACGGGGTTTCCTCTCCACTCGGGGGGGGGGGTATGTCCATGAAAATCAGGGGGCCCGGGTTTTTCCCAGTGCACGGGTAAAATTCCTCCCATTCGGGGATTCAGGTTAAGCGGGGAAAATTTTTATGGACACTTCCCTTTTTGTCTAAACTTCACATCCCGGGTGATCCCCTTTGAAAAGCCTTCTGGTTCAAACCCCTTTCCTAAAGTAAAGGGAAAAAAAAACTTCTGAGAAAACTCCATTCAGTGTCGCATGGAACCTGGTCATTTTTCCGGGGGGGTTTTTCACAAGGGGAGGAGTTTCCCCATTCAAACATGCTACCCCGTTCCTCCTAGAAAATTTCTCCTGGGTCTTCCATGGCTGCAACACCATGGCTCATGCTTGGGACGGGAAGATGGGGGAAAGTAAAACGTTGGGGCCCCAAAGACTGCCATCCCGTTTGTCTAGAAAAAAACCTCGCCCGGTGCATCCCATTCTCCACAGACGCCCTTACAATAGTTTGCCGGGTCTGCTTGGGGGGAATTTCAAAAAATTTTTTGCAGAGTGTTTTTGGAAAAAAACAGGCGAGCCCCCCTTCCTCCCCATCGCCTGTCGTTTGCCGCATTGACCTCTCCCGGTTTAGTCCTTTTTCCAAGTTGGATTTGCAGGGGCATACAATCTGGTTCAAACCGGGAAGGGAATGAATGGAAAAGTTTTGGGGTTCAACCCCCCGTGATGGGATTTTGAATATTTAGTTGTCCTTTGGGGGCCCCTTGTGCAACGCCCCCGGGTGATCTTCCGGGGGAGTTTTTTTAACCCCAAAATTAAATCTGTGATTTTTCTGTACCCCTGCTTTTTACTGTAAACCTGGATGAAAATTCTGGATTTTTTCTTCTGATTTGAAGGCCCATCGTTTCCCCATGCGAAAAAGATATCAGATTCCCCGTAAAAAATCGCCCCTCTACTCCAAAAAATGGAGAAAAAGGGGTGCTTAAACCAAAACCAGTTCCCCTTCCCTCAGCTATATCATCTCTGCAAGGGGCTTCAAATTGGGACCCGGAAAAGTTGCCCCCACCGTTTTGCAGGGGCCCTGTCCCATTGGTCTTCAAAATACAGCGCTTTTTTGGGTTTTGCAAATTACAAATTGCCCCAGTTTTATCCCCCCAACACTTCTCCAGGGGTTGGTAGCTCCAATTGGGGGGGGACATTTTATAAGAAAAAGGGCAACCGAAGCAGTGGCCCCCAGGGGGGCCCCAAAGATGTTTTCTTTAGGTTTTTGGAGCTCATTGTAGCCCATGAGGAAAAAAAAAAAATTTGGGGGGGGAAAAAAAAAAAGAAAAAAAGATTATCGGACGGTGCATACAATGTTAGAAAAAAGTAGAAAAAAAAAACAGTTTTGGAAATTAAAAAACCCAAAGTAAATTTAAAAGAGAGTTTTTGTTTTGTTTTTTAAATCATGACCAGGTATTGAGTGGGGACTTTTGGGCCCAACCGATACAAGTACTCCCGGGGGGGCCCATTTTAAAAACAAAGACAAAGAAAAAACATCCGGGGTATGGATGCGAAAAAAAAGAAGAAAAAAAGGTAAGCTTTTTGGATCCTTTTGGGGATAGGTTTAAAATCCAGCTAAACCCGATAATGGGGAAGAAACCCCCCAAACTTCCCCAAAAGTCTTATTATAAAAACAAAGGCAAAAAAAAAAAAAAAAAATAATAAAAAAAACCGGGGGCAGCACACCAACGAGGTGGAAAGAAAACCATAAAAAAAAAACCCAAAAAAAACCACGGGAAAAAAAAAACAATCCAATGGTTCCAGTGACATCTCGTTAGTTTGTTCTCAATTGTCAAGTAGAATTTAGGACAGGAAAAAAAATACAAGTCTTGTCCCTAGGTTTTAAATTTTGCTTTACAGGAAAAAAACTTTGATTTTTTTTCAAGTGGAAAGACATTAACAAAATTTGTCAGGGACTTAACAATTCGCGCTTTTTTTTTCAAGAAGAAGGAGAGATGAAGTACTACAGGAGGATCCAAATTTTACTCACAATCCAATTTTTTCTAAACAATTTTTTTTGTGGAGCATTAAAAACGTTACAAAATTTAAAAGGGGGAAATTAAATGGGGTTTTTAAAAAAATCTCTCCATTGGGGGTTTTACAGAAAAAATGGGTTTAAAAATTTACCAAACCCAAAAATTTTCTACCCCAACCAGCCCCAGGTCGTCATTTCATGGCGGGTTTTTCAAATGGGGGGGTTTTGAGCTTTTATCAAAAAAATTTTTTATGACAGGGGTTTCCCCTCTAATGCCCCACGCCCCCCATATTCTAATTTGTCTCAGTCTCAAAATAAGGCTCTGAATTGAGTTTTTAAAAAAATCATGAAAATTATGGGGGAATGGCGAAAGGGGGGACCCGTTGTTGTTATGAACCGCTTGTTTTATAGATCATCTATTTCCCATGTTTAAAGGATTAAATACTACAATCGAAACTTTCTAGAAAACCTAATCTAGATATCGGGGGGAATTTAACCAATTTATACGGGAAAGGCTGTGATTTGGGTAAATTACTGAGAAACAAAAAGATTTTTATTAAGTAGAAAATCCTGTAGTTCCAATACTATATGGATTTCCCAAAAAGTCCATAAAAATATACAACCAATCCCTAGAGCCCGATTGTTCAGGAAGGGGGCCTTCTCAAAACGTTGTGCCAGTGGGGATGGGGTTTACAGCCACGGTACAAAGGGCCCCTGGATATTAAGAGTACAGAGAGTCCTACAAAATTTAAAAGGGAAAAAATTTGGAAAAGACAGTGGTCCTGGGAAAACTTGTGATGTCCCCCCTCTATTACTTCCATCCCACATCAAATACCCTTTCTAGCTTTAAAATTTCATCTAAAGCAATATAGCAATTATTCACAATTATTAAATACCTCTTCGTTACTGTTTTTTAATAAACGCATAACTTTTTTTCATTTGATTGAATTTATTTCGGGCTCACGGGGGTTTAAATGGGGGGAAAATTTTTCGCCCTCATGGAAAAATCTGGAAATGTCATGGGGGGGAGTACTTTTTTATATTTTCTCTAGAAACCATTTTTCCAGTCAGGTAGGTACGGCAGATACACGATGACCTCTTATTATTTGGGGGGGAGATGTATTGCCGTCCCTGCCTTTGTAGAATATTTAAATCAAAATTTATTTTAATTTAAATTTAGTTTTCGGTGGTGGTTCGGAAAAATTTCCTTTTGGTCTTGTTCTTTAGGAAGAGAAAATGAGAGAGTGCAAGCCCTACATATCGCAAAACCCTTATCTGGCAAACGATATTTTCATTACAGAAGTTTTTCATCCATGTCCCCTACACACAAAGCGATTTCCCGTGGGAGGGGGAGTTTTTTGGCAAAACGAAAATTGCACAATCTTTTTTCTTACCTGTGAAACAGCAAATACAAAAGAGACTTAAAAAAAGGCTACCCACAATGGAATTAATAGGGCTCAAAAATTTTATCACAAAAAACCGAATAGATCATTAGTTGATGTCAAAAACAAAAAAAAGAAACAGAAGGAAAAGGAACTGTTTACCCCCCTACTTGGGTTAAAGTTTAGCCAACAGTACAAAAAATTTTAACATCCAAAGTGCTCATTTGCCCCCGTTAAAAGAGGATAATTTTTAATAAAAAACTTATCACGGGCTGTAAATTGTTTCCCCAAAAAAATCTAAACTTTAGGCAATTCTTATCCCCCTCATGATTTTAGGAAAAAACTAAACAAACTTGGTTACATATCGGGATTTTATAAATTGGCTTGGCCAAGTAAAATTGTAAAAAGCTTCCCTGAAATATTTCCCCAAATCCGGAAACGGGACAAATTATAATATTAGCAATTTATTAATTGCAACACCCCATGTGTGGTTATGCAATAAGATGTACAATTTGTAACATACTGTGCATAGTTCAACATTAGAAACTAAAAGTAAGAATATTAGAACATCTGAATGATATAATGCCCCCATCCTTACGTACCAAATCTAATGTTTCTAAAAATTTTAAAGAGAAAATAACTATTGTTTGGGGTTCATTTCAGGTTTTTTGGGAAAGAGAATTTTTAAAGCCAAACAAGGGGGGGGATGTAGAGAAGAAGTTCGGGATAAGGGGGCAATTTTTTTATTTTTCTCTTTAAATACAACATTTCCAAATGGGTTAAATTTTAAAAAAGAAACATTTGTGTTTATTAAATTTTTTCATTTTTGTGTATTTTTGCCTATTAGGTAGCCCCTTTTGAGGAATATTTCAAATACATGGGCATTAAAAGACAATAATGCTAATTGTCCTTTTATTGTTATCGCTTTCCCCCCTGTCCCGCTTTGATTGTTTCATTGTTCCTTTTCCCAAGAGTATCAGGTGGCTTTTTTGTAACTTCCTGTCGGTTTGTCTGTTAAAAAACAAGTTTTGATCTTAGGTCCGCCGTTTTTTTAAGTCCATTTTTTTTTTATTTTGCGCATGCCCTTTATCCCTTCCAGGCTGTGGGTATTTTCAGCATGCCATGCCCGGCTTGCCCCTTTTCGTGGGTTTCCGGTCAATGAGCGGATTGCAGGTCGAACAACATGTGCGTTTGGGTTCCTATGTGTTTATGACAATTTCCACACAGGTAAGAGAATGTTTTATGTAATTAATTTTAATTTGGGGATAGTATAAGCTAAAAAAATGTGTTTTGTTTAATATGCCCTGAGTAAAAGGGCAAGATGTGCCCGAAACGCGTCGGCGATTTCTGTGTCTAGGCGTCAGTGGTTTTTTCTCGGTCCCCCTGTCTCACGTGGACTTTTACAACTGTGCCTATGGGCATGAATAAAATTGGGGGATTTTAAAATTTATCACATTCACCTTATGCCGTTCTTCACTGGTCCATTTGGGGTATCTGAACCTAAGCTGTTTACCCTGTTTGCAACTGGAGCAGGGACCGTGCGATATGGCCAAACTGCTACATTCCTGAACAAGGGAGGTGAGCTGACTCAATTATCTTCTATTACAAGACCATCACATGCAGGTTCTTCTCTAAAATGTTTTCCCCTGCAGAGAAGAACTACACGATTGGGGATCATGAACTACTGGCCATTAAATTAGCCCTGGAGGAGTGGCGCCATCTTCTGGAGGGAGCTCGTCATCTGGTCACCATATATACTGACCATAAGAATCACTTGTACCTCCAGATGGCACAGCGCGTTAACCCACGACAAGCCCAGTGGTCCCTCTTTTTCTTTATCCATCTCCGCCGATCTGAGAACAACGTCAAGGCTGGTGCCTTTTCCTGTGCATCTGACATTCTTGGTGAAGACTCAGCTCCTCGTCACATAATTTCTCTGGAACACTTGGTCTCCGCAGCCCCTGTGGACCTCCGGCACATACCTCCAGGCATGACATATGTGCGCCCTGTGCTTCGGGGGAGAATTCTAAAATCGAATCAATGCTCCCTGGTAGCCGGCCATCTTGGGGTATGGAAGACGAGTCAGCTAATGGCTCCCTACTATTGGTGGCCAGATTTTATCAAGGACGTCAAAGAATTTGTTGAATCTTGCTCTACTTGTGCCCACAACAAGGCGCCTCACCTCAAACCAGCGGGTCTACTAAAACGATTGCCCATTCCAAACTGCCCATGGCCCCATATTGCCATGGATTTTATTACTGATCTACCCCCTTCTGCCGGCAATACGGTTGTTTGGATAGTCATGGACCATTTTTCTAAAATGTCTCACTTTTTCCCTCTGCCCCGTTTGCCCTCTGCTCCACACCTCACCAGTCTCTTCTTCCAGCATATATTACAGTTACATGGTATTCCTCTAAATATTTTTTCGGATCTGGGAGTTCAGTTTGTGTCTAGATTCTCGCGGGCCCTCTGTTCTCAGTTAAAGGTGAAACTGGACTTTTCTTCAGCCTACTATCTGCAGACTGTTGGGCAGGTGGAAAGAGTCAACCAGGTCTTGGACAACTACATGCGCCATTTTGTTTCTGCGCATCAGGATGACAGGTCCAGCTTGTTACCTTGGGGGGAATTTTCCTATAATTCCCTGGACTCAGCTGGAGTCAGCTAGTGCCTCGCCTTTCTTTGTGGTTTATGGTCAACATCCTCTCCCACCTCTCCCTCTGTCGTCCTCTTCTGATGTCCCTGTTGTAGATTCTTTGGTCCATGATTTTAAAGCCATCTGAAGTGATACTCTGCGATCTCTGCAATGGGCCTCCGCCCAGATGAAGGTTCGAGCGGACAAGAATAGGAGACCCCCTCCATCCTTTGCTCCTGGGGATAAAGTCTGTCTGTCCTCTAAATACGTTTGCCTGAAGATTCCCAGCTACAAGCTGGGTCCCAGGGTCCTCGGTCCTTTCGAGGTATTGAAGAGGATAAATCCAGTGGTCTATAAGCTCTGGCTACCTCCTACGATGTGTATCCCGAACTTCTTCCACTTCTCCCTGCTTAAACCACTCATCTTGAATCGTTCCTCTCGGAAGATTGCATCCCCTTCTCCCGAGGCTGATACCTCTGATGTCTTTGCCGTAAAGGAGATCCTGGCCATGTATGACGGACGACTCAGGGGGAAGCGATGCTCTTCATCACTGCAAATTATAATCCCTGTTAACATAAAAATCTTACTTTTACTTAATTATCTAGAAAATTATACTTCCTAAACCCCTAAAATATACTACACCACAACACACCACTACAATGATGCCCAGCATCTAAATTTCATCCCATCGTGAGGAAGTAAATCGCCTGGAAAATGAAGGGCGGCTCCCGCTTTAATGAAGATTAATATCCACTGTATAACGTTATATATAATTCTTTTAATCTCAGCTATCCAACGCGTTTCCGCCCATATAATTTTGGTTCAGCTGGGGATTCAAAAAAAACTCTCCTCTCGCTGTAGAATATGAATTCAGTATATACAAACGCATATACAATCTTTCTATGACGGATATATCACCATAGAGATGGGCGAATCGATTCTAAACGAAGTGGAATTCGTTTTTTCAGAATTTCAAGAAAACTTCGGTTGCAGGAACGAAAGTCGAACTTTGGGTACTTCGGGTGAACGAAGTGTTGCTTTTCATTGTAAAATGGCTGCGAGCACCATGGCGTTTTCATGGGGCAAGCCACTTGCGGGAGGAAGAAGGGCATAGCCTGCATGACATGTGCAGAGATGAAGCCAATCAGGAGACCGGCGGGATATGTGACGTCACCGACCTATATAATACCGAGCGCGCGCTGGGAGCTCACACTCCTCTCACTGTACTGAAAGGGCAAGGAGCTGCGGCGGGGTGATAGCGCTTTGAAGATCTGATTTTTACCACAGCGATTTTATGTGGGGTGTCTCAGCTTGTCTCAGACGACTGTTCTCCTGAATGTTCTATTCTGGATTTTTTGGGTATTGGATCATGAAATCCAGTGTGCTGTCCACTGCAGATGCCTATATACACTCAATAATCCAAGTGGGGATCTAAGTCCAGTTCTGTTGTATCATTTAAAGGAAAAAGTCGTTCGTTTTTACAATACAAATACACTTCATTTTTGGCTGCTATTATTCTATTGGCGCCCAATTTCACATCCAGGGGTTAATTAAGCGTTGGTTATTGCTGCTGTGCTGACCAAACAATATACCGTCTTTCTCTTTTTCAATCTTTTTCTCACAACGTCCAATATATATTTTTTTTTTGGTAGCCTAATTCACAGCAAAGGTTTCATTAATAATATTATCTCTTGTTGGTGTGGAGTAGAAATACCACATTGTAACACGCTTACAAAGCTACTAGTTTGTGGGGGCTCATTTCTATTGCGCAGTTTTACTCATCCAGGGGTTATTAAGCGTTGTGTTGCTGTGTGCTGACAAAAATAAACCGTCTTTTTCATACGCCAAATATATATACTCGTTTTTTTCGGTCTAGCATAATTCACAAGGCAAAGGTTAATTTCACTTTATCTTCTTGTTGTTGTGGCGTAGAAAATATTAGCCATGTGTAAACACGCTCAAAGTAACTAGTTTGTGGCCGAGTGGCTCATTTTCTATTGCGCATTTACATCCAGGGGTTAATTAAGCGTTGTTTTGCTGGGTGTGCTGACAAAAATAAAACCGTCTTTTTCATACGCCAAATATATATTTATTTTTGTGGTAGCCTAATTCAAACAAGCAAAGGTTAAATAAATTTTATCTTCTTGTTGTGTTGGCGTAGAAAATACGCCATTGTAACCGCCGCTCTACAAAGCTATAGTTTGTGGTGGCTCAATTCTATTGCGCAATTTACACCAGGGGTTAATTAAGCGTAGTTTTGATGGTGTGTGACAAAAATAAACAGTCTTTTGTCAATGCCAAATATATAATATATATATTTTTTTTTGCGTTCGTTAGCCTAATCACAAGCACAAAGGTTGATTTACAATTTTATCCTCTTGTTGCTGTGGCGTAGAAAATTCGGCCATTTTAATACGCTACAAAGTACTAGTTTTGTGGTGGCTTAAAATTCTAATTGCGCAAGTTTATCCAGGGGTTAATTAAGCGTTGTGGCTTGCTGGGGGTGTGCTGGACAAAAAATAAACGTCTTTTTCAACGCCAAATATATATATTTTTTTTGGTAGCCTAATTCAAAGCAAAGGTTAATTTAATTACAATTTATCTCTTGGTTGTGTGGCGTAGAAAATACGCCATTGTAAACGCTACCAAAGCTAATTGTTGTGGGTGCTCAATTTTATTTGCGCAATTTACATCCAGGGGTTAATTTAAGAGTTGAGACGCGCGCGCGGCACTGTGCTGACAAAACAAATCAATATACGTCTTTTCTCAACGCCAATATTTTTTTTTTTTTTGGGTAGCCTAATTCACAAGCAAAGGTTAAAATTAACCAATTTTATATCTTGTTGTGTTGCGTAGTAAATACGCCATTGTAATACGTACAAAGCTACTAGTTGTCGGTGGCTCAATTCTATGCGCAATTTACATACAGGCGTTCAACCTTAAGCGGTTTGTTTGTTGCTGTGTGCTGACTCAAAAAATAAAACCGTCTGTTTAAACGCCAAATATATTTATTTTTTTGTATCGTCCTAATTTCACAAGCAAGGTTAATTTCAATTTTATCTCTTGTTGTGTGGCGTAGAGAAATACGACTCAATTGTAATCACGCTACAAAGCGCCTAGCTACTAGTTTGTGGTGGCTCAATTCTATTGCGGCAATTACATCCAGGGGTTAAGTAAGCGTTGTTTTGCTGCCTGTGTGACAAAAACTAAACTCCGTTCTTTTTCAACACCGAAATTTTATCACATTTTTCTGTTGTAGCATAATTCACAATCCCATAGCGAACGGTTAATTAGGCCTGTTTGTGCTTTTACATTTAGTAAAACACACAGTGCTTGAAGACACATAAAAGTAAATATTTTCCTGGCCATTTGTGTGAGGCAATTTATAGCAATTTATATCCAAGGGTTACCCCAAGCCTTCGTTACTGGGATCATTTGGAGTCAAAAATCCAGGGTGTATATTTATCATATTAGATAGCTTCACTCAAACAGAGTCTGTACATTTTTTGAGAACAAACAGTCATGTCAGACAGAGAGGTGGCAGTCTGCAACTGCGCCAGTGGCAGTGCGCACAAACTTTTCTGCTGAAAACGGGGGCCCAGGTCGCATCACAGCAGAATACGGGGACTCGTCGGCAGCAGGGGTTCACTCGGCTCGAGGCACACACTGCCGCAGTCATCTAGAGGCCGTGTTGTTTGCGTACAGCAACCCAAGGGTTCTTGATGGTTGACGTAGAGTCATCCTCTTCCTACCAGTGATCTCGGACTACCCCCTCTCAGCCCCCCCCCCCCACACCCCACCCCCGCCCCCCCCCACCACCCCCCCCCCCCCGCCCCCACCCCACCCTCCCCCCCCCCTCACCCCCCCCCCCCCTGTCCTGGTGGGAACCTCAGACTACAACACTTAGTTGGCATGGACCCGGGAGGGCAGTCAGCGGCCCTCCACTTGTCCTCAGCCGCCTCTGTCCCATCCAGTTCCCCTACGCCAGGGATCTTCCTATGGGATCTGGGGCTCTCAGCGCTGCACACTATATAGCTAGGATGAACAATTTGAGAGGGCAGTCACAGCTTTACTTGCAGCGAAGAATGGGGCCAATATCCCAGCTTCTTGCAGTAGGCGGCAAAGTATAGATGTGGAGAGTGGCTTGGGAGGTCATGTGCGTGAGAGGTCAGCCTCGGCCTTAACAAGGACCGGTGATGAGGACAGTAGTGGACGATGAAACACAAATAGATGATGATCGTAGCCGACACGAACTTGAGGCTCGCACCTGCGGTGTAGAAAGGGCCTTTCATTCATCGATCAGGAGAAGAGGGCGCTCAGCTTGCGCGTCAGGCAGCGGCGCAGCCAGCATGGTGGGTTTGTGTGCCTGTGACGTCAAGACTGGGTAGCAGGCAGTGATGATGGTCGGGGAAGCCAAGCGGCACACGGGGTAGAAACGAAATAGAAAACCCGCTTCGCGTCCAAGACAGTAGCGGCACAGGGGACTCAGAGAGGCCAAGCTGGCGGCAGTAGTCACTCAGTGCCGGAGCGTTGGCGGTAAAATCAGCTACTCGGCGGGTGTGTCGGGCAGTTTCTTTGCTAAGACAACGGAGGAGCCGATATATGGGTATTGTAGAATCTGTGGGCAGAATCAGTGAAGCAGTCGTGCCAAGGGAGCTAACGTTGGCACAACGGCCCTGCGTCAACCATGCAGCGTCACCCATGGTGGCCTGGGAGAAAAACGTTCGGCTCAGATGTGGGTGTCCATACCTGCCCGCCTGCAGCAGCAGAGCGGCCACAAGTGGGCACGCACATGCCATTTCAGCAGTCAAGCTCCACACCTCTGCAGAAGGCAGCTGTTTCTCTTTGAATCCTCTCCGGTACAGATGCTCTGCTCCTCGCTACTCATGGGCAGCAGTCGTCAGAGAGCGCGATTGTAAAGAGACAAACAGTATGCCGTCCCAACCATCCTAAGGTGCAGCAGCTGACCCGTGCTCATGTCCAGTGTTGGTACTGCAGTCCCTCCACCTTTCCAAATGGTGGACTCTGCACCATTCGATCGAGATCTAATAATGGATTGTGCCGAGCCGAGATGTGAGGGATTTCCAAGCCGTAATTTCTTTTCCACAAAAAGGCTGATTTTCACCCAGTACCAGCCTTCATAAATATGTGAACAGAAAGTGGGTCGAGTCTTGAGCTTATCTCGTGTTTTGTAGTTACCAAGGTACACCCGGCAGCAGGCGGGAGTCTGGGAAGCTGTAACTACGGTCAGGCCAGCTACATGTACTGTACGGGCCCACTGGGGCGAATGTGCGTCCTGACCAGGCACACCATAACAACTTGGGGACAGGAGCGCCGCTTTTCTTTTCCTCACACGTTGTACAAATGCATGCTCCTCGCGCCAATGTAACGCATCTCCTCCTCCCTCCCCAACACACCACCATCTCAGCCCCACAAGTTTCTGCTCCATCATACCACATGTGACTCTAGGGCACAGCGTTGTCACGACAGTTCTCTAAACTAGCTTGCCTCGGCGAACGAAGTCACACAGGGGAGGACAACTGCTCCGACGTCATGCTTAGCTAGAAATGAGCCTCTTGTGTGGCTTTCTCCGCGCCAACTGGCAAATCGGCAACCATGGTGACGGGACAATGGGAGGGCTCTCCATGGTGTACGCGCTGCACCGAGGAGGGGATGGTCCATGGCCATGCATGGTCGCACGTGTTAATGTCTGGTTGTTAAAAGGTTCCTGAAAGTCTTCCACCCGATCTTCAGAACATTCTGAAAATGGCCAGGAAACTGTGCATGCACTTTATCCATTCGACGCAAAGCCGCAGGAACACCTCATCGAGTTGCAGCGGCAGAACGGCCTCCAACACGACTCTGATATGCGATGTTTCCTCCCGCTGGAATTCCAGCCCTGCACATGTTGGACCGACTGTCATGAACACAGAGAAAGGCCATTAAGACGATTTTTTGATGATCCAGGGCAGACAGAAGTAACTCCCACTCTGTGTAAACTTTATGTCAGCCCACAGTGGCAGCTCATGCCCGTGACAACCTGCCGTTTGTTGAGGCTCATTCGAGGAGGCCTAGTTATTTGTCAGTGCCAGGACTTCGGGTATGAATAACGTCATTCCACTGCTTCATGTCCTTGGAAAACATGATGCTGAAAATCTGTTCGGCAGGGGGACTGGAGATGTCGCGCGACTACAATCTCCGTGGCCACAGAGTCCGGTTCGGGACTTGAATCGGAGGAGGAGAGAGGAGCCGCTGGACATGGGAGCAGGAAGCTAATTGTCTGGTTGAAATGATGTGGGATTTTCTACGCTTCCAGGTGACAAGACGAGGTGGCAGCTAGGAGCAGCTTGGTAGGAGGTGGATGGCAGATGAGGAGGACGTGGCAGAATGGACTCCCAAGCTCGTGGCTGTATACAGTGGAATGGAAGGCAGGGAGCCACTCGGAGAGTCATTTGTGCAGACTGTCCCGCAGCTCTGCTTATTTGCCAGGCTAGTGAAGCCGAATAGTCAGCATCCGGCAGAGGGATGGACTTCTGGCTCTTCACAGCCCCTCGCGGGACCTCGCTACGGTCAAAATGGGAGCCTTTTTTTCCCATCTCTATTGAGAGGGAAGACATAACTCAAATACAATACTACTAGGGAAATCCTCGTAATCAGTTGGGCCGCTGCCTATGGGCGGCATCGTCCTACTCTGGACAGGTCCCATGACGGGGGGATCCTCAGCGCTCAAGTACTACATTGCCGCTGGCTGATCGGGGAAGGTGGGGGGTAGAGCTGTACCAGCCCATCAGCAGCTAAGTAACCTAAAGTCCTGGAGTCACTGTAATGAGCAGCCTTCACTTCACCGCCTAGTGAGGAGGGCAAGTAACGAGCAGCTGCCAGCAGCAGGATCATGGCAGCATAGAATTCCCTGAACCAACAGGTTGTGCCTAACTTGGACAGGCACTACTCGCCACCCCAATTAGAAGATCCGCTGGACTATCCTGGGCAGCAAACTGGATGTGTGGCCGCAACTTGACGAGTTTGCAGTGGAGACAGCTGTCCTGCCCGGCCATGTAAGTGTGGCATCTCGAAGCTGGGTGTCAGTTCGGCGGGGGCCCATCGTTACCCCAAGGAGAACCCGCTTGTCCACGGGAAAATGTTGATTCGACTGACCTTTGTCTCAAGGATGAATTCAGGCGTGGATCGGCATAGGATTTCACACACCAATGCCCTTAGGCGTCAGTCTGGGATTCAAACTACCATGCCTCAGCAACTATTCTGATGCCGCCACCGCGCTGTCTGCACACAACATTGCATGTTAGTCTTCACTCATCTGATACACCACCGTCTTTACCAGGGACTGGGTGATTTGCCCAACCACCTCAACTACTCACGGCGCCATTGTGCAATCTCTATGTGCTCATGTGTGATCGCTGTTGCTGTTTGCTCAGTGACATAAACACTGTGTCATTGTGCCACTACTTGCGGCCCTGTTACTGTCTTTGCACCTAAGATGTCATTGTGCCCACTTTGACCTCATGTGTTGCTCTGTCATCACCTCCACTCTTGTCATTGCAGCCACTGCCTGACCTCATGCTGCTGGGGACGCCGTGACCTCGCTCTCTGTCATGTGCCTATCCTATGGCACTCCCCTAATACTATTTCTGCCACCTGCAGAATGTCCTTTCCATTGTGCCTCTGTCTCTGACCTCATGCCTGCTGCTGCTGACTCCTGTCGTGCCTCCTCCACATACTGCGTGTAATTGTGCCACTGTCTGACCTCATGCTGTCTGCACCGTGCCCTCTCACACTGTGGCCCTACTCCTGTTTTTGCCACCTCCAGAATTTGTCATTGTGCCACAGCGTCTGACCTAATGCTGCTGATTGTGGCTGCATGCCGATGCACTCCACACTGTGTCATTGTGCCACATCTGCGGACCTACTTGGGTACTGTTTTGCCCACCTCTCCAGAATGTCATCAGTGTGCCACTCTATGACCTCATGCTGTTGCCTTTCAATCACCCTACCACTCTCTGTCATTGTGCCACTTGCCTGACTAATGCTCGCTGCCGCCGTGACACTTCCGCTCTCAGTCATTGTGCCGCTATTGGCATAATACAATTTTGCCACCTGCAGATTGTCATTGTGCCACTCTCTGACATCATGCTGATGCACCCTGTGAATTACTGCTCGTGCCCTCACACTGTGGTCATTGTGCACTGTCTGTCCCTCATGCTGCTCGCCGTGGAGTGCTGCACGTGCCCTCCACACTGGCTGCCTTAATCACCTGTTTTTGCCACCTCCAGATTTGTCATTGTGCCACTGTTTGGACTCATCTGCCTGATGTCGGCTGCTGCCGTGCCCTCAAACTGTGTCATCATTGTGCCACTGTCTGACCTTATTGCTTGCATGCTGTTGCTCTGCCGTGCCCTCCCACACATGTGTCATTGTACACACTCCTCTTGGCCTACTCCTTTTTTGCCTCCAGCTCCAAGACATTTTTCATTGGTGCCTCATGCCACTGACCTTCAATGATGCTGCTACCGTGACTCCACCTGTGTCATTGTGGCCCAACCACTCTGTCGGCCTGGTTACTGTTTTGCCAACTTCCAGAATGTCATTGGCCACTGTCTGACCCTCATGCTGCTTGTGGCTGAACGCCGTAACCTCCACACTCTGCACTATTGTTGCAACTGAGCTCTCAGTTTGTTTTTTTCCAGCTTTTTGCTGCCAAAAGACTTTTATCAGTGCTAAGTTCCTGCTTCAGTTTTTTTGGTCAGTTTATTTGGCCCCCTTAAGTTGCCCAGGGAATTTTATAGTGAAGCGATAATTCTAAGAGCGGCGGACGTTCATGTGCGTGTCATAATAAAACACTACATATGTATGAAGACCCAAACCAAGCTCCCTCTGCATATATTAAGCATCGGCACCAAACGTTCTAAGCAACTCGCAGGCTCAGGGCCAGCCTGCGAAAATAGCTGTTTTTTAAACGTGGATTCTTGCCGAACGTTAATTCGGACCGAAACGAACACCCCTCTCCCTTCCATCGTTTATTATTTTGTTTTGCTCCTACTAAACAACCATCTACTCTTCTATACACACTTATCACCCACTCAACATCATCTTCACTACAACTATCCACCCTTAACAAAAAACACAAAAAATATCAAAATTCAGGCGAAGTGACACGAACCGAATTTTTGAGTAAAATTCGCCATCTCTTATCACCATATGGGTGAGATAGAAAAGTGATACTTAGCTCTAGAAGCTGCCAGGTATAAACTGATAATCCTCGGCAGCCCCTATTGGTATTGCTGGCACCCCAGGATTAGGAGGACTACAGAATGATTCACTTCTGCCTCACTTATAATACCTTACTTGGCCCGTTTAGCATGTACTAACAATAAGCCCCCAACACTTCAAATATTAATGATATAGTGTTTTATACCTATTGCCGGGTTCTAACTTGAAACTGTGCCGCAATATTCCCCTGCCTTTACCTGCAACCTGCTGGCGTTCGGAAGTTGCACTGCGCTATTGACCGGAAACAGTTGAAACGCATTCCGATTCACTTCAGAGAAGCAAAAATACACCTGCCACAAAAGCCCTCGACACACTATCACGGAGGCCGTCGGGCGTCTCAAGAAACGCTCTGCGCATGTCAGGGAAAACGCGACGACCCGGCAAATGCGCGCAATCCTAAATCGGTACAAAAATCTCGCAGCGAGGTACATATATATTGCTTACATTTTTAGAAAGAGCTCCGAGGTCTAATTACGCGTCACAACGCCACCGGAAACCAAAAAACAAACATCCGGCAGCCAAATCAACTCTCCCATACTAGGTTTAAACCAGCGCACCGCTCGATTTATCGCACTGACCGCCAATTGCTGATAAAGCAGCCACAACATTTCTTAAACTGGCCGTCCTGTTTATAACGGATATCTGGAGTGTACACATGGCATTTAATTAGGGACCAAATAATATTCGGGGTACAAAAATTCATTGTCATTAAGCTGACATAGATTATCAGTCTATAAGTAGAATCAATGAATTAATAGAAAAAATGTAATGATATAATAAGCGATAATAAAATACGGTCAGCTTTCAAAATCTCAACTATTGGGTCTCTGTGAAGAGTGCGAACGATAAACAGACAGAATAACAGACCAAGTACGAGCCTATACTTACAATAAAAAATCCAAATTGCAAAGTCTCATTAAGGCCCTTTTTGGATACAAACTGATTCCATACGATAATCCACATGGTTCTTTACACAAAATTCGTCATATCCATTATCATCCTCTTGGAGACTGTCTCACATCACACTCCCAGATTGATCAAAAAACGCAGAGTATTCCCTCATTATCCATTATGATGTTCCCAAAAACATGTCGAGCTACAGGCGTTGTCTCTTCTTATTCGTATGTCCTCAGATGTTCTCCCACCCCTTCCTTTTAAATGTTTCTCTTTGTTTTTCCAATATAATTCAGTGAGGCAGGACATATGCACATTGTAGACTATCCTTATGTCCTTACAATTGGCAACGCCCCATCACCATCACGAATAAAAAATTGTTTTCCATTTGAGGCACTTGTGATAGGATTTAGTTTGTTGATGTATGGGCAGGCTACCTCATCTCTGCCCACATTATATAAACATACCATCGCGTTTTTCCACGCGTTCAGACCAAAGTACCTTGAGGGGGTTTGGTGCTATAATGACTATGGATCAATCTATCTTTAATGGATGCTTACTCTTCGCTGGTTAAGTTATCATAAGGTTGTCGGCGGTGACTGGTTAATGGGTTGGGTAGCAGGGAGGTATCCCCTCTAGATCCTCGCGTCCAACCTCAAATTCCACCAATAATTTTGTTGGATGTTTCACAACTTCTAGATTTCTATCGTCAAAGGTTGCGATTACACGTGCTTTATTCGTGATCTTTATCCCCCTGAGTAGATCTTACCCTGTAGTAATGTTTTCCTATTCTGTTTTTGTGCAATGCCTTAGGGCTTGATTCAAAACTCCTGAGGGATATCCCTCGATTAACAGAAATAGCTTTCTATCAACTTTACCTGACTGTCTCCTTTAAAGTCCTCATATCATGCGAGCAGTTTCTCTTAACTCATGCAGGAATTGACCCTTCGGTAGTTTCGCTCTTACAGGGTCAATGGATGATAACTCGTTCCATTGTAGCAAAGCTGTTGTTGCGTGTGGTTTCCTATACAAAACTATCCGTTTGATGTTGCCATTTCCGATCTTAATATATAAGTGAATCCATAAAAGGGCTAAAGTAAAACAATTTTCTTGCACTTCGAATCGTGAAGTGCATACCAATCTAGTTTTTATTAAGCATGTGCAACGATAAATCAATCCTCAAAATCACTACTTGCTCCTTCCAGAGGACGAGGATGTCTTCAATGTACCTTCCTCCCAGAATAAAATAATGGGGGGCCACTGATCCGTCTCCCGGTTGTGATTACCAAGGTGGCCTCCACACTGCCCACAGGAAACAGATTCGCATAAACGGCGGGCCGCAGGAGTCTTCCCATGCAGTGCCCCTGAGCTGGTGGAGAAGGTCTTATTCATAAGACAAAATAATTATGTCTCAACACAATGTCATGTAGTTCTGATGACAAAGCATTGTGAGCCTGGAATTCTATGAACTTCTTTGTGGGACAAAAAATAATTCAACTGCGTTGAATGCCTAAATTTCGTGTGTGAATACGTACACTAAATAAACTTCTCTACATATATAGAACCCAAAAAATACTTCTTTATTGTCTGTAACTCCTTCCAGTTGCGGCAGTAAATCCGATAGTGTCATCTTTTGTAAGATGGCACTGTCGGTTACAAATTCCGTGTAAGAATATTATCTATCATAAAGTCCACCAATTTTGCGTAAACGCGCTCTACACGCTCACGCTTGAGACTATTGGTCTGACCCTTTTAGTGGGTTTCGGTGAGCCAATTATGGATCTTTGGGATCGAATAAAAATAGAAGGGTTTTTGAGGCGTTGGATGGCATCATGTATTTAATTTCTGTGTGTGTTATTTAAACCATTCAATCTAGCCCTCCTCAAGTAACTTACTGTCCCTGTTTTCATAGTATAATTTTGCTGTGGGTCGTGTGGGTAACTATATCCATAATGCCTTTTTCCCATAAGACGATCACTTGCACTTCTGTTTAATACCATGTATGTGATTTAATATAGAACTATATTTCCCCTTATCGGAGGGTTTACTAATTATAGATTTCCTTCAAGTTCCAGTTGCTGGACATGCTCCTTGTTCATCCTGTACTAAGATTATATCCTAGAAAGGTGCTCTGTTCACTCAAACTACGGAGTTCTTTAGAGGAATATTTGCAAAAAAAAGATCAATTTCACTCGCTGTATCTAAATGACATCAGGGGCATTCTCCTACTTTTAAGTTCATTTTTGTTTGACCTTTATTTGTTTCCTCTCCTCCATAAGGGATACTAAAGTATGGATACACTCTATGTCTGTGCTGTAACACCCTAAATTGCTGGCATCAATTTGTATCTTTAATTTTAAAAAATTTGTGAACTTGAGCTTACGAAAAACAGGTGTAGTGATTCTTTGGTCCATGCGAAAAATCACTAAGAAACTTAGTGTCGGGGCACTCCAAATGTCAGACCCCTCGTAAAATCTGTAATTCACATTATTTCAACTAGGCCTATCTGTCAGAAGCTAATTACTTCTTGTTGTTGAGTAAGATTTGTTATTTCTGACGGATGTCTCAGGCAGGAATGCAGGGCCTCTCCAGCCCATCCTAAAAAGGAGGTTGTGTGTTTGGAATTGAGCCAGTCGGACTGAGGATTGCATAATTAGTCCATATGCACTCCCCTTCTGCACTAGCAGTTCTGGCTGAGGGGGGACCCCATTTTTCATAGCTCGAGATCCTCTTGTTCTCCCCCCTGGACCTCGACAGATGTTTTTTGTTGAATTTAGTGTCCGAGGATCTGCGTTCGGATGATAGTAATTCCTAGGGGTGATAGGTTTGGTTTTTTTGAAAATTACAAGCTTTCCCTTCTCGCGAATTCCTGGAGGTCCCCTCAGATATTGTTTTAGTTTAGTGCCTTCATCATGTCTGTATTTTTCTATTGAATTTTGTTAAACTTTGTTCTCTCCTACTACAATCTGGATCCCTTGAGTTTTGTTGCCTGTTCTACAAGTTGTTAAGAGTTGTAGCGTTGAGGTACTTTTCATGTTTGTCGCGAGCTCATCTTAAGTAGAATTTCATAAGTGTACAGGAGCTATCTATAAAATTCTGTTTCCACTCTACCACAGGATTCAGACTGTGATCTGAGTGGCAGGTGTTATATAAATTCTAAGTCCACTCAGGTATGTACGTGATTCAAATATAATGTTCTAGTGTTTGTGCTTCCCACAGGGATTTGATATTAGCTAGATAAGCAGTATATAGTTGTTTTGCATACCACTCTTAGGTCAGAAGATCACTTTGATCTAGACCTCCCAAATCAACGTCTCTGAAAACACTGCTCTTGCCTCTGTTCGCCATTTCTCTTTATCCACAGCGGCCCACTTAAAAAACTGGCACTATAATATGGGAAATTACGTACAAATTTTTATCAACAGAGGATTTTGTACTATCTTATATATATCAACTTGCAAAATTAGATAATCCCTGTTTAAACATAGCTTTTACTATATAATAATCTAATAATTATAATTCATACACCCCTCTATATACTCCACAACACACCTAATTGATACAGCATACTAAATGCTCTCATCCATTCAGTGAGTCACTCGCCCTGATGAAGGGCGGCTCCGACTTTAATGACAGTAATATCACTGTATAGCGTATATTATATTCTATTAATCACGCTATCCAACGCGTTTCCCCCATATAATAAATTTTGGGTTATTCATCACGGGGTGATTCAAAAAAACTCTCTCTCGCTGTAGAATAAGAAATATTTGCTATATACAACGGCATATACAAATCTATCTATGACGGCATATATCACCAATGGGGAGTAGAAAAAAAGTGATAACTTAGCTTAGAAGCTGCCAGTATAAAATGCTAATCCTCCGCTGACCATGGTATGCTGGCACAAGGATTAGTATCGGGAATAAACAGAATGATTCATTGTTCTGCCTCCCTTAAATACCCGCTACTGGGCCTTTAGATGTTTAGCTCCACAATACAGCCCCAACACTTCATTATTAATGTATTATATTGTTTTATACATATTGGCCGGGTTTACATTAACATGTGCGGCATATCCCTGCAAGTTTACTTCAAATCTGGCGTTCCCGGATGCTTTGCACTGTCCGCCGATGACACGGAAACCCAGTTGAAATAACGTCATTTCGATTCACTTCAGCGAAAGCAAAACTACACCCTCTGCAAATAAAGCCCCAACACTATCACGGAGCCGTCCAGGCGTCTCAAGAAACGCTAACGCGAGCAATGTCCAGGGAAAAGGCGCCGGCAAATGAGCGCATTCAAAAATCAGGACATAAAGTCACTCCAGCGACGTATTACATTTTAATTGCTTACATTTATAGAAAAGACAGCACTGTCACTTCCCACACGGTCGCAACGCCCACGGAAACCAAAACCACATACATCGGCAGCCAAATCAATCTCCATACCCTAAGGCTTATAACCACGCACACTGATACTCCGCACTGACCGCCAAATTGCTGCTAAGCAGGCACACAATTTCTTAAAACTGGCCGTTCTGTATATCGTATATCTGGAGTGTATACTATGGGCATTTAATTCAGGGTCAAAATAATTAGGTTACAAAATTCATTGTCTTAAGCTGACTAGATTATCAGGGCTATAGTATAATCCAATGCATATATGAAAAAATGTACATGATATAATCAATGATACATAAAATACTCGGTCAGCTTTGCAAATCAATATTGGTCCTCTGTGAAGCAGTTGCGAACGAAACTCAGAGCCAGAATAGAACAGACCAAGTAGAGCCTAATACTCAATAATAACATCGCCAAATGCAAAGGTCTCATTAAGGCCCTTTGGATAAAAGACTGATTCCATACGATAATCCACTGGCCCCATATTGGCTTCTTTAACAAATTTCGGTCTTATCCCTTCTCCTCCTATCTGGAGATCAGGTTTCTCACTACATCCATATCAAAATAAACAACGCAGAGATTCCCATTCTCCATTAGGATGTTCCCAACATGCGAGCTAAGGGGTGTTCTCTTCTATTTACGTATGTCCCAGATGTTCTCCTCCAACCTCCTCTTTAAATGTTCTCTTTGTTTTTTTCCACCATATAATGCATCGTGGGCAGGGAGATATGCAAAGGTAGACTACTCCTTCTGTCCTACAATGCGTCAAAATCACGAAATAAATAAAATTGTTGTCCATCTTGAGGCAGTGTGAAGGATTAGTTTGGTGTATGTATTGGGGCAGGCCTACACCATCTGTCTGCCCACATTTAAACATACCATCGGTTTGGGTACCCATCAGGAAGAGCGATACTTCCTTATTGACTGGAAGGGGGTCCGGGCCAGAGGTAAGGGACGGATAGAGAGGGTAGACAACATACTGAAAAAAAGAAAAAAAAAAAAAAAACAAAAGAAAAAAAAAAAGACAAACTAAAAAAAAAATACAAAAAAAATCCAAAAAAAAAAAAAAAAAAAAAAGATCTTCGGGACGCCAGAGGACAACATTTTGGACTGTAAGCTTCTTCTGAAATTTCTCCCGCACCCCTGTTGCGCTTGCGAGTGGCGCAGTGACCCGCATGTCAGGCCGCGGGCGCACTCGCAATTCTTCTGCTGTCTCCCTGTACTTACCCCGCCTCGCTCCCTACTTTGTCTCCGTTGGCTGGCGGGCATGACCCTGCTCTCTAGGGTGCGTGCGTGCCAGGCTTTGAAAAAAATAAGCACCGTGGGGTCCCTCCCATTTTTCATAAACAGCTAAGATAAAACTGACAGCTGCAGCCTGATACTATCAGAATGGGAAGGTCCATTGATACTGGCCCCTTCCCATTCTATAAATACTAGCTCACAGCTGTTTTATTTTCTGAAAATGTATATATTTAATGAGAATCTAAACATGGGCATCCACTGTAATGATTACAGTAGTTGCTCACTTTAGGATTCTCAATAAAAATAAATGAAGTGGGGTCCCTCCCATTTTCATAACCAGACAAGGTAAAACTGATAGCTGCATCCTGATACTATCAGAATGGGAAGATTCATTAACACTGCTCCCTTCTTTCTCTAAAAATACCAGCCCGGAGCCGCCCCAGAAGCGAACCATCACATTAGATGGTCTGCTTCTGACGGTAACCTGGCCTTTCCCAGTATCTCTGTTGCGTTAGGTAATGGGGTTAGTGTCAGCCTTGGGGTGACAAAAACTACTGCTGACTGACACCAAGCCCAACGCTTGTAATGGAGAGGCGCCTATCAGATGCTTCCATTACTAAATCTGAAATTAAATGCAAAAACAGACACAAATTTCAAAAAAACTTTTATTTAAATAAACACTCACTGACATCAGCCCTCTTTCACCATTCTATTAAACAAATCAATTCAACGTTGGTCTGATATAATCTAATGAGTCCGACATAGTCTAAAGGGGGAACCTGTATAAATATAAGAACATTAAAAAAAATGACAGTACTAAGCTCCATCTCCTGTATCCCCTGACGATCATTCCTGATGTTTATCTGCCACTGTACCAAGTACATTACCTGCCTGGGACTTGCTATCCCTCTCGATACACCTGCTGTGACCTGTCACCACTACTAATAACCAGTGTCCCTGTCCTGCTCATCGGCTGTCACCGCATGTAGAATACTTCCTTGTCAACGGTGATCACTGATGATCCACCAACTACCCAGCGATTGACATGTCAGTCCTTGCTAACACCTGTCGGATCGTTACAGTAGGAACTGACCATATAATGGATACGGCTGATGTGACCCTGCCAGATATCAAGCACCTGGCAGCCGAAGTTACCCTACATGGTGTCCACCTTGAGCAACTCTTTCAGAAGTTATGGACAGTTACCGCACATCTGAATGTGGTGTCTGCACTGGCACCTACAACTGGTTCGCTACCTGTTGTAATTCAATCTCCTACTGCCATGTCCCAGTCTGCACCTGCCTCTGCCTGCCCGTTATTACGGAGATCCCCGTATGAGCTGGCTGGTCATGACCTACCTACTACCCTGGGCGACCACATCGCTCTGGCTTGGATTGATATATCCACTTCACAGAGAGAGAAAGCTTGAACTTCGCCAGCAGTCAGCATCCTCCCCACTTCGCAAGCCTCAACACTTTGTATCGGAGTTTCCTAGTTTACCTCACCTAGCACCCGTTTCTCCACCAGATGAAGTTATGCATGTGGATTATATTCATCTCACTCCGGAGGAACATACTCGCCAATGCAGCTTAAACCTGTACTTATACTGAGATGGTATTAAGCATACCTGAAGGACTGCCCAATTCACCCGGCTGCTCTCCGGAAACCCAGGTGCCTGAGGCTTGTGGGTGAGGTGACTCTGAGCAATGATGCTTCAGCTCCTCATTTGACCACACCGGTCACTCTTAGTTTTTCTTCTGGCTCCAAGTTCCAAGTATCTGCTCTTCTGGACTCTGGTCCTTCTGAGAACTTCATCCACCCACCATTTCACCTTCATCAATGCGGAGATTCTGTCCTGCCTAGTTCCTCTGCTTCAGTCTTGCTTGGTCTTCCATGGGTCCAGCATCACGGACCGTCCTTGGATTGGAAAATGGGTGAAGTTGTCCAATGGGGCGAGCTATGCCATTCTCATTTCCTCAAGCCTGCCTATCCAGTGCAATCCCACCCACCTGTTTCTCTGCCCGTTTCCGTGGTTTTGCTAGTAGTTGAGGAGCCTCAAGCACAAGAGGAGTCTCTGGACTTTCAAGTCATCTCAGTTTTCTACCCACCTCTCCCTCTGCCTACTGTTTCTACTGTTTCTGCTCCCCAAGTCCAAGAAGTTATCCGGGACTTGCTGAGCATCTTCTCTGAAGACAGTTCCTGGTAATACCGAGGAGTAGGTGGTTACTCCTGGTTGCTTTCGGGGTACTCAGCTAGCCCTAAGTGGAGGGCTTAAGGGGGGATTACTATCACGGTCCATTGAACGGCTCCCATTCTGAGTCACGGGCATGGCTGTGTCCAAACTGCTGGGGCGGTCTCCACTGCTTCTGTGAGTTCATACTCACCTGCCTTGGCTCTTCTTCCTGCTGTAGCAAGCATCCCTGTGCCAGTGGTGGTGCCCGCCAGCAGAGGCAACTCACCAATCCTTACTCCCGCTCCCTGGCATCCTGTGCATGCATTAGCGCCCCCTACGGCATGTGGCACTGTTTGAATATTTAAAGAGACATTGCATTAATTAACCAGCCTATAACCAGTGACCTCCTTGCATAAAAAGAACTTCTTGCCTTGCTCCTGGCCATTTCATTGTTGTTTTACATAGAGTTTAAATATACAAAAGTCTTGGTAGCACACACCCCTCAGGAGGTAAGACATATATGCAAAGTTCTGAACACCAGGCTCCAAACGTGATCCTGCTCGGATGTACCAAAGGTCCACTGGTATAAATATGCAACCTTGTACTTGTCCAAGCACGGCAAAATTTCCAGCAGGTAAAATTGATGTATCTTTATTCCATATTACAAATGTACAAACGCATGACATCTGTGTTGTAGCGTCAACTGACGCGTTTCAGGTCCGGCCTGAACCCTTGTTCACAGTTAGAGGGTGTGTACTTGCTACACCCTTTATAAACCTTAAAGGTATGTTCACACGGCTTATTTTCTAGCATAATTGCGCACGAATTTCGCCGTGTATTGCGATCAATATGCGGCGCAATGCGCGACGCAATTACGGTAATTCATAGCTCTCATAGAGAGCTATGGATTACGCGTCGTCACCCCGCGCGTACAATACGATCGAAATGTACAAACGGGGGAGAGAAATGACATGTCGATTGTTAGCAGCGAATACGCCTATATAAGTTATGTTACAAGCTGAGCACTCAATGGCGTACACCACATGGTGTGTTTCACAATTAGAAAACAATTGAATCTTATATTCTGTCTGTAAGTTTGTTTTTAAAACTTGTGAACTGTGCACCAAATTTGCAAGCTCCACACCTCTTTTTCCCACACACCTAAAAACCTTTGCATGTAAGCCAGGTTTCACTAGTTTTTTCATTACTAGACATGAACATACTAGGGGAAATTTCATTAGCAATTGTTTTCCCTCTTTTGGCTATGCAATCTATGCCATTTTCTAATATTTTAGATAAAATGGCATCTTGACGGAGTATAGGGAGATTTTTATAAAAGATTTTTCTCACCTGTTCAAAATCTGTACTATACACTGTTGAGAAAACCGTTATATTTCTTTTCCCACTATACGTCTTTTTGTGTGTTTTGTCGTCCGTTTATTTCAGAAGGGATAATTGTGTATTCTGTTGCATTTTGCATTCCACCTGTGTTAATGTTTTAGTATAGCTATATTATCTATATTATTATTATTATTATTAATAAAAGCACATTCTTTTTTGTAATCAGCATCATACGTACAGGCCCTCCTAGCCCTGGTTTACTCACCCATTGGGATAGCCTTTAAAGTATGTATAGGGTGACAGCTGTCAGCCTGCAGGATAATATTTCCCCTAGTATGTTTGTGTCGAAAATGAAAAAACTAGTGAAACCTGGTTTACAAGGCTTCTATGTGTGTGGGAAAAAGAGGTGTGGAGCATGTAAATTTGGTGCCGAGTGTAAAAGTTAAAGATAAAAAGAATATAAGATTCAATTGTTTTGTAATTGTGAAACACACCATGTGGTGTACGCCATTGAGTGTTCAGCATGTAATATAACATATATAGGCAGCACCACACGCAAAATAAAACAAAGAATTGCAGAGCATATAGCAGGTGTGGAGAAACAACTCACTCATATATCAGGGGCAACAAAACACTTTCTGGAAATACATGAGGGGTCTTGCAAGTTCTTTGTAGTAGAGAAAGTATATATGCCAATGAGAGGAGGAGATTGGGCGCATTTGTTGAGAAAAAGGGAAGCACATTGTATTTTAGAATTCAAGACTAGATTCTTCCAAGGGTTAAACTTCCACAATGACCTTTTGTATATATATTAATAAAAGTTATTTATCATACCATGCATTGTGTCTTCCAAATACCTGTGGTCTTATAGTAAATTATATAAGGTTGTATGTATGCATACATTTAATGTTGAATGTGTTTGATTTTAATTGCTGTCTAATCTGTGACTAGTGTTAAGGTATATAAAGGGTGTAGCAAGTACACACCCTCTAACTGTGTACAAGGGTTTGGGCGGAACCTGAAACGCGTAAGTCGATGCTACAACACAGATGTCTACATAGAGCTTGACCTCTGTCTGCTGTGTAGCTGCTGCTTCCAGTATTCTGAATACCTGTGTTAAGCCTTTTGGATGATCAATCTGGATACTTTGTCTCCTAAAGTCCTGAACTAGAGAAGAGGAAAGTATTATTTTTTCTCCTCTCTTTCTTTGGGTTTCTCATTTTTTGACAATCAATGTAGGCATCTATACTTCTCCATTAATGCATTAAAAGGGTTGTCTCACTACAAGGATTGCTTTTATGTTAAAGATCTTGCAAAAACAAGTCACTTTTCAATATGTGTCCATTAAAGGTGTCCTACCTATTCCTAGATAACCCCTTTTGTATGGACTGCATCAGCTCCTCAGGTTGCTATAGCTAAAGACTTGTTCAATCTCTCCTTATAGGCTGCCAGCACTGGTTGCTATAGCTACAGACCTAGTGTCCTCAGCAGTTCCTCACTACAGGTCAGTAGTAGCCTGTAAATTCAAAAATGAAACTGAGAAAACAGGACTGGGGTAAGATGAATCGATGTAGTGAGACAACCCCTTCAACTTATCTTTATGCCATTAAGGAAATATTTGGGATGTTTCTTCTCTTTACACATCTGTTTTCTCTTTCCAACTGATTTTAAATATTCAGTGATTTTAGATGTAATTTGATAGATTTATATTTGATAGTTATATTTGTTATGTGTTTATTTTTCGTGTTATGATTTCTTTTGCCAAGGTTTTATTTATTTTTTTCGATGCACTGTGGTCTGTGTGCCTAGATTATTTGTACCTTTCTGCAAGTTTGTTTCCCGCATGGCCTGTGGCTCCTCTGATTTCAGTCTTATTTTATTCATTCTTTGATCCCACATTTGTGTTCTACTTTCTCTGAGCTGAGCATGCTCGGTCCCGTAGGAGATGCTTTTGAACTTACTTTTGGAGTGTATATATGCGTTCCATAATACTTTTAGCCGAGCATGCGCGGCTTTGCTAGAAGTGCTTCAGGTTAAACTTCATCACGTTTTCTCTTCAGGAACGCAACCTTGCGTTCCACAAGCCGGAACTGTAGCCACACGCGATGTGGGTAGGTATATGCATTAGTTTGTCTGTTTGTATTAGAAGTCACATATTATATTATACTTCCTATATAAATGTACGTCGGACACTGTGTCTTCTGTTATGATTAAGGGTGTTCATTCGCCCGAAACGCGTCAGCTTGGTCTGTTTATACTTTGCTGCCTGATGTGAAATTCTTTTACGCAATAAAGAACATGATTAAATCTATTTATGGCCATGTGGATGTGAGTGCTGACCACCAATCTTTTTACATACCTGTGTTAATACCTGCGTTAACCCTACCTTACCTATACCACTACTGCTATTCCTGCCATTGTACCATTTCATTGTTCCTGTTGTCAATCTGATGCTGTAGCAAGTATGTTACCTGCCTGTGACCTGCTATCTGTCTCCAGCTACATCAGCTGTGACCCGTCAACGCTACATAAACCCAGTGTTCCTGTCCTGCACATCGGCTGTCACCACGTGTAGAATACTACCTTGCCCGCGGTGATTACTAATGATCCACCAACTACCCAGCAATCGACGTGTCAGTCCTTACTGACTTCTGTCGGATCGTTACACATCTTCAATGCTCTTACTGAGGGAAGGAGTTTGTTGGGCAAAATCTTGCAATACATGGCCTCATCCATTCTCCCTTCAATACAGTGCAGTCATCCTGTCCCCTTTGCAGAAAAGTACCCCCAAAGTATGATGTTTCCACCCCCATGCTTCATGGTTGGGACAATGTACTTGGGGTTGTACTCATCCTTCTTCTTCCTTCAAGTGAATTTGATAACAAAACATTCTATTTTGTTCTCATCTGACCACATGACCTTCTCCGCCTCCTCTGGATCATCCGGATGGTCATTGGGGAACTTCAAACGGGCCTGGACATGTCATGGCATCAGCAGGGGGACCTTGCGTGCCCTGCAGGATTTTAATCCATGACGGTGTAGTGTGTTACTAACAGTAATCTTTGAGACTGTGGTCCCAGCTCTATTCAGGTCATTGACCAGGTCCTCCCATGTAGTTCTGGGCTGATTCCTGACCTTGCATGGAGCCCCAGACCGAGGAAGATTGACGGTCATCTTTTGTTTCTTCCATTTTCTAATAATTACGCAAGCAGTTTCGGCCTTCTCACCAAGCTGCTTGCCTGTTGTCCTGAAGCCCATCCCAGTCTTGCCCCTAATGTCCTTTGGTCCTGGTCATGGAGGAGAGAATGAAGTGTGATTGATTGAGTGTGTGGACAGATGTCTTTTATACAGGTAACAAGTTCGAACAGTTGCAATTAATACAGGTGTGCAGAGTAGGAGGGCTTCTTAAAAAAAGCAGGTCTGTGAGAGCCAGAATTCTTGCTGGTTGGTAGGTGATCACATACTTATTTCATGCAATAAAATGCAAATTCATTATTTAAAAATCATACAATGTGATATTCTGGATTTTTTTTTTAGATCCTGTCTCTCAGAGTTGAAGTGTACCTACAGTAAAAATTATAGACTTCTCCATTCTTTCTAGGTGGAAACATTTGCAAAATCGCCAGTGTATCAAATACTTATTTTCCCCACTGTAGATAAAATAAAAACATGTGGTCCTGATCACAGACGGCAATCAGGGACAGGCATACATTCCCTCGGACAGGCTAACACATATGAACCCACATATATGGAATGCAGCATACAAACCTAAGCAGGATAAAATAATCATAGAGTCACACACCACATAACTTACCATTATTCAAAAGTGACATCAGGGAGATTCTGACACATAGAATATTTGTTAGATGAAGCGCAGACATTTTTAATATATTCTGACCCCAGAATAAATACAGTCACCAAAGCAGAACACCCAAATTGACGGACCCTAGACCAGACCTCTTAAACAATCACAGATCATTACCAGATTCCAAAATAAATACTTTTCAGTACATACCAGTTTTCATTGCAATTATGTTGCAATGTTTTGCAGGACTTTCACATCAGCCACAATATAAAGAATCGATTTTGTATAGCCTATTTGCATATAGAGTGAGGTAGGTACAGAGTTTTTGTCACTTTATTACTTTTGACGGCCTTTACATATCTTCGGAATATATCATTTTATTACATTTCTTTTTATGATGTAAGTAGTAAATACTGGTATAGACACCGCATTTTCATTCCAAACTATGGGAATCATGAAGCACCTGAACCAGAACTGAAAATGAGAATATCTGAACACATCACATATACTACTAAGTTTCACAAGTGATCAAGGAGATCTATACAGTTTAAAGTTTTATACAACTGAGGAAGTCCAAAAACCTGTTAAGGTAAGTGACTGTTGATTGGGTTAATCCTGGACCAAAAAAAGCATTTTGTAGACATTAGGAGGTATGTATGTGGTGTCCCCAGTTGCTTCTGGGGTCAGGGTTCAAATATCTTGATTTTGGCTTTAATATGTTGGTATGTGCTTTCTACTGCTGTAACTATGTGTGTACTACTGTGACTAACACACCGGTTAATATGGAACAGGTTAGGGTTTATTTTTAACAGAAACAGAAGGGGATAATGACTTTTCCTCAAAAGTTCTAAAGAGGATACGCTAGTTTGACAAAGTGGAAAAAATTTATGGCAGCTGATCTGATTCCCTTCTTCTGCCTGTTGACAACCAAGTCTGCTGAATGATAAGTTACTGTTGTAGATGTGACCACTTCACCATGCAGCGTGGCACTGTAACTTGTAATCTATGAAAAGTTATGGCTGTTGTATTTGTAATCCACAGAAAATGAAATCTATTTGTAAAAAAGATGCTATATAGTATTATTTTTAAGCCACAGTAAAATGTGGTCTAGTTATAATGTACCAAGTTTTTGCATACAACTGTTCATATATCTATGGAACAGGGCTATGACAGGTTTTTTGGCTCAAACCATACCAGAAAAATGGCGCAGCTCTGTTTATGCATGGCGCCCAAAATGCCTCAAAAACAAACACATGTAAAGAAGTGTTGAAACATATGGCATTATTTGCATGCATTGGTTTGTGTATAGGAGGCCTAATTGCCATGTAGTATCTGTGTTATGTCTTGCTCAACAGGGATGGGTTCACATAGCATTTTTCATGCCACATTTTGTGGAGAAAAACACTTGTGTTCTTGGCACTTATTTTACACATATTCCATATAGATACTGTCCATCACCTAGGCAGTACACTGTATAATGAAAATCAGTGCTGACAAACTAGCTCTTTTTTAAAAGCCCTCACCTACGTATGATAGTGTAATACTCCTAAATAAGTCATAGAGTTACCAAATAATAATAATAATAATAATTAAAAAAATATATAATAATAATAAACATGGGGCAAATATAACATAAGTATTTAGTTGTTACTAAAAAAAATACCTAAACTGAATCTTATACTAATAGGACCATCACAGTTATCAGTTGTACACAGGCACTGCAGACCTATAAGTGATTACAGCGCAGTTACATTCCGTGACTCACAAATTAATTCTCTCATTCAAATTCCTTTATCTTCTCCAACCGGCCTTGGCCAAACTGATGACTTCCCATGGCCACAACTCGCCTCTGCAGAATTTACCACCTAAATATTTTAGAATCCTCACTTTTCAAGCACCTATATACCTGCCTACCTACTGGAGGAGTTTATATACCTCAATATATAATCGGGTCCTTTACAGGAAAACATGGTAATGCCCCATCTCCGACAGCAACGTGCTTTTCCATGATAGGAAAGCCGGGTGCCTGCTGTGGTTGGAGAGTCACCCATTGTTCCTAAATTGGCCCCCATTAGGTAAGGAGGTATATAGAACCCTCACCCAGTAGGAAGGTAATTATATAGCCCCCCTCCAGTCAGAAGGTAAGTATACACGTCTCCTCAGTAGGTAGGTATATAGCCACCTGGAAGGTAGGTATATAAATCTCTTTAGTATGTAGCTAGGTATATAGGTACCATTAGTAGACAAAGGCCCCTTTGTAGGTAATAGATTGTGATGCTATCAGCTGACCCAGCCCAACAGTGTACAAGGGCTTCATCATTATCATAGGGAGAAGAGAGCGGCAGCTTGTGTGTCAGGCAGTGGCGCAGCCCGTAAGTCGGTAGTGTGGCCGGGAGTCAGCAGGGTGGCAGCAGTGCGAGGTTGGGAGCCAAACGGCCACGATTTAGACCACCCACTTTGCAGGTCCTAGAAAGTAGCGGCACAGGGGCTCACCGGGTCAGCGGCGGTAACAGTCAGTCAGTGCGGAGCTTTGGCAGTAAAATCACCTACTCGGAGGTGTGCCAGTTTTTTAAAGAGACACCAGAGGAGGCGAACATAACTATATGTAGAATCTGTGGGCAGAAAGTAAAGCGTGACCAGGGACTTAACGTTGGCACCACAGCCCTGCATCAACATCATGCAGTGTCACCATACGTGTTTCAGATGTGGTGGTCCATCCTGTCCCAACAGCAGCAGCACCCAGTGGCACATCTCCCATTTCAGGCAGCCAAGGCTTCACCACCTCTGCCGAAGACAACTCCCTGTCTATTACATCATCTACCGGTCCAGATACTCCTGCTCCTCGGCACTCATGGTGCCAGCAGTCGTTCACTGAGACGATTGCCAAGAGACAGCAGTATGCTTCTAGCCATCCCTAAGTGCAGAAGCTGACCGTGCTGCTGTCCAAGTTGGTGGTACTGCAGTCCCTCAAGTGGTGGACTCTGCACCATTCAAGGAACTGGCCAGGAAACTTGGCATTCACTTCTGCCATTGTACCGACACGGGTTGTGGCACCTCTGGACCACCGCAAGCGGTGGTAGCGGCCACGCCAGGGAGCGGGGTCTAAGTAGGTCCCGGTTTTCACCATAGCCCGCCGCAAGGCAGGATGGACTTTCTGCGGCGGGAGTCCTACCAGGTCGCTACCCCTGGCACGACTAGCTTGCGGTGGTAGTCGAGGCGCAGCGAGGTACCGAATAGTATGACGAAACTTGTAGTCAAAGGTCAGGCCAACAGATCAGGGCAGGCGGCGGAGATTCGAGGTCAGGTAACGTAGCAGAAAGGTCGGGTACACGGGCAGACAGGAACTAATGAAAAGGGGGAAATTGATGAACAGTAATAAATATATTAACAGGGGGAAATTATTGAACAGGGGGAAGTTGATGAACAGGAATAAATATATTAACAGGGAGAATGTCACGTCAGAGAAGGTGCAGTGGGCCCTGACTGCCACCCAGCCCACTGTCCCTGCCTACTCAGCATGCTGCCATAGGCGGCAGACCCCCAACTGGACGACAGCCCCTACGCTGCTAAGTGCAGGGCCATCAGGGAAACTCAAAGTCCAACAGTCCGGGTCAGTCACAGTACGGGAACGTATATGCCAAGAAACGTAAGCCAAAAGAATAGTCAAAAAGCAAGCCGGGGTCCAAACAAGTGCAGGAGCGCAATACAAAGTCGGAGGCAAAGGCGAGGTCAGGAAGCCAGCCGAGGTCAGAGATCAGGAGAGCAAATACCAACAGGAAACACAGGAAGTAGCAAGGGGAAACCTTTATCAGGCAAAGACTGAGAGAAGTGGGGGATTTTAAAAGGGAGGAAACCAAAGGGGCCTGCCCCACAACGATTTGGGTGGGCCCCCGGCCCCCCAAGCCAGGTGAAAACCCCCTCTGACTTGATTAGGAGTTAAAGCTGTCACTCCTAAGCTCACACCCGACTTCTCCTGGGTGGTCACTGACTAGAGGGATAAACCCCTACCGGGCCTTTGCTCCCTTAAACGGCTAAAATGTGCCCCTTTGAAGGAAATTGATGAACGGGAATAAAATATTAAAGGGGAAATTTATAAACAGGGGGAAATTGATTAACAAGAAAGGGGCCATTATGATTTTTATGATCCAAGTGACAGGATATTTCCCCGGGGCAACGAAGTCACCTAGGAGGAAATGTTTGGGGGTAGTAAGATACATTTTTTTTTTGGGGTTTTTCTCCGCGACAACCCTGAAAATTAGAACCATTGGACAAACGATGGAATGAACAGGGTGTCCCCGCTGCGTAGGGGGAGGGCTGAGCCATGCTCCCTGCATGGCATACATGTTTAATCTGGGTTTAAGTTTTACACCATCGCAAACTTTCAAAAAAACGGCCAAAAAATTTTGCTTTCATTCCCGTTCTTTACACCCCCACCCAAACCCTCCTTAAGCTGCAGTGAGCCCGGGCCTCCCTCAACATAAGCTATATGTGACTTTAAAAACTTTGGAATTCCAGTCCCATGTTGGAACAACTCATGAACAAAAAAGGGGCTATTAATAGTTTATTGATGACCAAGGGGGACAGAGTACCCCCTGTGTAATTTTAATGTCGGCCAGGGGCACTCATGCGTGACACTTGCCGTTTTTGCTCAGGCCCTTTCATGTGACACTTATTTTCAGTCGCCAGGACTAGGGATAAATAACGTCATTCCCTGCTTCATGTGTCACGGCAGGGGTAGGGATCCCGGGGACCACAGCAAGCGATGGCAAAGCACCCAGGGAGCAGAACTAAGTGGTCCCCGGTTTTCACCAGGCCCACCGCAAAGCGGAGGGGACTTGCTGTGGCGGGATCTACCAGGTCCTACCCCTGCGGGACTTGCTTGGGGTGCGCCGGGGTGTACATGGTACACAATCATAAGGCAAACCGGAGTCGGGTGAAAGGTGGTAAGGTGGGGACAAGCGGCAATGGTTCGTGGTCAAGGGACGAAGGCGGAGGTACGGTACATGGATATCCATACGGGGGAAAAGGGAAAACTTTTTTCTCTATAGGCTCAAAACATTATTATTAGAAAATTTTTATTTTATGTCTTGGAGGGGGTTGTGTGAGGACCCTTTTTCCCATTAAAAATGCAGCTAAAAAATTTCCAAAAGCTTTCAAACCTGGACCCGGGATAATAGTTCAGAAAACTTTTCCTTTTTCATCGTTTATCTGCATGAAAAATTTTGCTTTTATGAGTAATTTTTGCCCCCCACCGGTCACGGGGGAGGGCCTCCAGAAGGACTTGTGTTTTTTAGTTTCTGTAAGTTGGACATACGATTTACATTTTTCATACTGAAAAAATTATCCAAAGCCATTTTGCCATTTTCTTTTTCTTCTTTTTTTTTTTCTTCCCATTCCCGTTTTTTTTACTGAATTCAATAAAATGGACAGAATGCAAAATAAGCACCTAAAAATTCCCCGTAGTTATGGTTTCCTTCAGTTCAAATTCCTACGTGCATTTTAACAAATGGTGTAACGCAGAAAATGGATTCAAACCCCCACGTTTTTACTTCAGATTTTGATTGTCACTTGGGCCCCTCAACGGTCTTGGGAGAGGCTGACCCCGCCAAAAAACCTCCCATTGCCACTTCCCATCAATACTGCAAGAAGCAGGAGATGTCTGCCACACCTCTTCGTTGCCAAGTAGCTGTTGGGGCTGTCCTCAAATTTTTCGTCCCCTGTTTTAGTGGGTCGAGCATAGACCCCAACTAGTTCTCTGGTGGGGGCCCGAACGGGGCGAGGGGAGTTGAGGGCAGGTGAGGGGCCCTGACCTGTTTTCCCGGCCCGCCAGCTAAGAGTTGTATCTGACAAACCCCAAACGACTGTTTGCTAGGGTTGTCAGATGTCATCTGGGTGAAAAATTTGGACCTACTCAACCAATCAAAACCCTTGGGTTGAGTCCAAAAACCCGGGCGTACATTACACCGGCAGTTCTGGCCCACCGAGTAACCCCTGCGACTCCCTTTCTGTGATGCGACCTGTGCCTGCTCCAGGGAAAGTTTGTGCCACTGCCCTCGCATGTGAAGTCCTGTCACCTCCTTGCCTTTCATACGTTTGTTCAAAAATTTTTCAGACTCTGTTTAATGAAGATATCCTGTATATGATAAATAACACCCCGTATTTGACCCAAATGAACCCACTAAAAACCCTAATTAACCCCTTTAAAATAAATTGTGCTCCCAAAACAACAGTAAAAAATTTTTCCCTCTTTGGCGTTTAGAAACCCGGTATTTTACTAAAATAAAAGCACAAGTACCTTAATTAACCCTTGGATATAAATTGTGTCCCGAAACAGCGAAAAATTTATTATGTCTTTTAAAAAACACCCTGTATTTACTGAATATAAAAGCACAAACACCTTTAATTTTCCCTTTGAATATAAATTGCGCCCAGAAATCACCAGGAAAAATTCTTGTAGTGGCGTTTAAAACACCTGTATTTTTCTGAATAAAAAGCACAAACACGCTAATTACCCCTTAATAAAAATTTTGGGTCCAGAAATCACCAGGAAAAATTTCTTGTATGGGCGTTTAAAAAAAACTATTATTTTTTCTGAATTTAAAAGCACAAACACGCTTTAATTTAACCCTTGGATTAAATTCGCTTAGAAATACCATGAAAAAAAAACTGGTTGGGCGTGAAAAACGCTTTATTTTACGAAAAGAAAAAACAAACAGGCTTAAATAACCCTTGGGGCCAAAATTTCGCTCCAGAAATCACCAGGAAAAAAATTTTGGTAGGGGCGGTAAAAACGCTGTGTATTTTTTCTGAATAAAAGCACCAACAGGCAAATAACCATTGGGAAAAAATTTCCTACAGAAACACCCGGAAAAAAAAAAAACTCGTTGTGGGTGTCAAAACGCTGTGTATTTTACTGAATACAAAAACACAAACAGGGTTAAATAACCCTCGGGGTATTTTTTAAACGCTCCAAACGACCAGATGGCAAAAAAATGTATAGGGGCAAATTAGACCCACCCGGCTTAAATTACAATGCCCCACAAACTGAATCAAAATTATAACGGAAGAGGAGCAGTCTCTGATAAAAGCAGTGACCCCCCTTCCTCCCCCCAAAATCGCTGTTAAAAACAAATTTCTTTGTGTGAGATCTCTGCAGCAGCTGCACCAGCGGCATAACAAGAGCAGTGTCACCAGCATGGCTGTGACGTCACAGAATCCCGCCAGTCTCTGATTGGCTTCATCTCTACACATGTCATTGAGGGTGTTCCTTTCTTCCTCCCAGACTTCTTTGCCCCATGTAAAGCCATGTGCTTGCGACCATTTTAGCAATTAAAAACATGCTTCGTTCCCACGAATTACACCAAACTTCTATTTCGTGCAGAACCGAAGTTGTTCTGAAATTCTAAACAAAGTCCACTTCATTAGAATCAATTCGCCCATCTCTAGTACTGATCTAGCGAAGGTGGGGCTCTACAGGGCAGAGTCCCTGGGAGCTGGTGAAGAGTTGTTAGCCACCTTAGGTGGTTTTGGTGCCCTTGAGTCGGGAGTGACAGCTGAGGGTAATGCACGGAAAAAAGGAATGGCAGGTTTTTCACCAGACCTTATTATTACTATTATCATAGCTCGAAGGCCCTCAGCCCCATTGTTCTCTTCATGGGGGTTTTCAGGAATGTTTTGGAGTGGTTGTTTTTGTTGGGAAGTATGTATATATGTCACGGATGCCCCTGCGACCCCCGTCCCGGGTCGCAGGGGGATCCGTGCCCCGACACCCAGCAGCGCCCCGTCCCGCACGTCGGGTCCGGGGGCTGCTCACTCCCCTGTCTCTGTTGGCGTCCACTGACCCTGCCACGCTCCTGCTCAGCCTGACTCAGTCCCGCGGTGCGCGCGGCCCCGCTCCCTAGGGCGCGCGCGCGTCGGCAGTCTGAAATTTAAAGGGACAGTGCGCCGGTAATTGGTCTTTGCCAGGCACTGTCCCTATTTAAGTCCGGCCCCTTCCTGGCAGCCTTGCCGGATTCTTAGTGCTCATGCCTAACGAGAAAGCGTTCCAAAGAGTCTTGTCTTGCCTACCGTGTACCGAACCCTGCTTACGTTTAACGACCACGAATCTTGCCGCCTGCCTTGACCTTCTGCCTGTCCACGTTCAAGAACCTCTGCCGCCTGCCCTGACCTCCTGCCTGTCCCCGACTATGAGCCTACCTGTCGAATCTGTACCTCGCCTAACCTTGGCCGCCACCGCAAGCAAGTCGCCCAAGTGGAAGTGGCCTGGTAGACTCCCGCCGCAGCAAGTCCATCCCGCTTTGCGGCGGGCTCTGGTGAATACCGGGACCTCCTTAGATTCCACTCCCTGGCGTGGGCTTCCACCATCGCTTGCGGTGGTCCAGTGGATCCACTACCAGACCGTTACAGTAGGGTCTTGCCATGGATCCCGCCAAGGTGCCGTTACCCAGCCTAACTACACGATTGGCGACCGGGAGCTACTGGCCATCAAGCTGGCTTTGGAGGAGTGGTATTATCTGCTGGAAGGGGCTCGCCACCCCATCTGCAGCTATTCGGACCACATAAACCTCCAATACCTCCAGACGGCTTAGCGACTTAACCCACGCCAGGCTAGGTGGTTGCTCTTCTTCTCCCGGTTCGACTTCCAGATCCACTTCCGGCCCGCAGAGAAGAATGTAAAGGCAGATGCTCTCTCCCGTACCTCCGACGTGGTGGGTGAAGAGACTACTCCAGAGCATATAATTCCCCCAGAGCGTCTTATCTCGGCTGCTCCAGTTGACCTCCGGAAGGATCCTCCGGGAAAGACCTACGTACGCCCTGCTCGCCGCAGACGCATCTTGAAATGGGGACATTGCTCCTTGGTGGCCGGTCATCCCGGCACCCGAAAAACGTTCCTCTTGATATCCCGGTTCTATTGGTGGCCAGAGCTCGTTAAGGATGTCAAGAACTTCATTGGGTCTTGTAACTCCTGTGCCCGTAACAAGACGCCTCGTCATAAGCCGGCAGGCCTATTACACCCACTACCAGTACCAACTCAACCATGGACCATCATTGCTATGGACTTTATAACCGATCTCCCTTCCTTGGCTGGCAACACCATCATTTGGGTGATCACAGATCGATTCTCCAAGATGGCGCATTTTGTTCCCCTGCCTGGCCTGCCGTCTGCCACCCGCCTGGCGGAGCTGTTCTTCCATCACGTGTTCCGTCTACATGGGCTCCCTCAGCAAATCGTCTCGGATCGGGGGGGTCCAGTTTGTTTCCAGGTTTTGGCGAGCCCTGTGTTCCCAACTCCAGGTGAAGCTCGACTTTTCTTCTGCTTACCACCCTCAGACGAATGGCCAGGTGGAGAGGGTCAACCAGGTCTTGGGATGTTACCTACGCCACTTCGTCTCTGCACGGCAAGATGATTGGTCCAACTTGCTGCCATGGGCGGAGTTCTCTTATAACTCCCTAGATTCAGAGTCCACGGGGGTCTCCCCCTTCTACATCATATATGGCCTGCATCCCCGCCCACCTCTCCCTCTGGCATCTCCATCCGAAGTTCCGGCGGCGGAAGAATTGGTCCGCCAATCTCTGCTCCGTGCTTCCGAGCGCACAAAGTCCCAAGCCGATAAAAGAAGAAGTCCTCCTCCTGTCTTCTCCCCAGGTGACAAGGTGTGGCTGTCAGCCAGATATGTCCGCCTTAAGATTCCTTCCTACAAACTGGGACCCCGCTTCCTGGGACCCTTCGAGGTTATCAGTCGCCGGCTCCCTCCTACCATGCGAATTCCCAACTCATTCCATGTCTCATTACTAAAACCCCTGGTCCTTAACCATTTCTCTCAGAAGTCTGTCCCTCCTCCATCTGTGGCTGATGCTCCCAATGTCTTTGAGGTCAAGGAGATCTTGGGTATGAAGAGAACTAGAGGGAAACAGTACTTTCTAGTGGACTGGAAGGGGTTCGGCCCCGAGGACAGGTCTTGGGAGCCGGCTGAGAACATCCTGAACCAAGGCATCATCCAGGAGTTCCTCCACCCCAGGAAGAGGGGGGGCCCAGAGGGGGGGGGGGTACTGTCCCGGGTCGCAGGCGCCTCCGTGCCCCGACACCCAGCGGCGCCTCGTCCCGCACGTCGGGTCCAGGTTCCGCTCACCCCCGTCTCTGCCGGCGTCCACTTACCCGGCCACGCTTCTGCTCAGCCTGTCTCAGTCCCGCGGCGCACGTGGCCCAGCTCCTTAGGGAGCGCGCGCACCGGCAGTGTGAAATTTAAAGGGACAGTGCGCCGGTAATTGGTCTTAGCCGGGCACTGTCCCTATTTAAGTCTGGCCCCTTCCTGGCAGCCTTGCCGGATCCTTAGTGCTCATGCCTAACGAGAAAGCGTACCAAAGAGTCTTGTCTTGCGTACCGTGTACCGAACCCTGCTTACGTTTAACGACCACGAATCTTGCCGCCTGCCCTGACCTTCTGCCTGTCGACGTTCAAGAACCTCTGCCGCCTGCCCTGACCTCCTGCCTGTCCCCGACTATGAGCCTGCCTGTCGAATCTGTACCTCGCCTACCCTTGGCCACCACCGCAAGCAAGTCCCGCCAGTGGAAGCGACCTGGTAGACTCCCGCCGCAGCAAGTCCATCATGCTTTGCGGCGGGCTCTGGTGAATACCGGGACCTACTTAGATTCCGCTCCCTGGCATGGGCTTCCACCATCGCTTGCGGTGGTCCAGTGGATCCACTACCAGACCGTTACAATATACAGAGTTATATATATTTCTATGGTTATTTATGTTTTATATATTTGTTAATTAAACGGCTGCTGTGGTGTCTTTACTTCGGTGGGGGTTGGGCGGGGCGAGGCCCCCTGGTGGTGTTAAAGGGGGGTTGGAGAGCTGGCCTTTTTAGGGTAAAGAGGTAGGTGTTGCACAGGGTCAAGCAGATTTAAACTTAAGTCCCAGTGGCGGTAAGGGGCTATGTAGCGATCCTGCAATATAACTGGCGGCTTTCAGCTGCTAATTGCAGCTAACAGATGCCGGTTACAGTGCGGTATGGAACCGCTGTCATCCCGCTTTGTTTAACCCCTTAGATGCCGTGGCAAACATGGCCCCGGCGTCTTAATGAATGAGAAATGGTGCCGCACAGCGTTGCTTACTTCGATCAGGACAACAGCAGCAAGATCGCTGTGTCCCGATCGCTTAACATAGCAGCTGGAAGCCTTGTGAAGGCTTCCATCACAGCCATGTTTTTTACTTTTTCTGCCTCAGGCCAGACGTAGTGAAACCACCATATCAGTGCACCCTAATGCATTGCCCATATAATGCATTAGTCTCTATAAATGATCGTGCACCCTAGGGGTGAAGCACCTTAAAGGGACATAATGTTAAAGTAAATTAAAAAAAATATATAAAATATGTATATATATTAAACTTTGAAATCACCCCCCTTTTGCCATTTTACAAATAAAAAAAAATAAAATAATAAAAACATTACACATATTTAGTATCGCTGCATCCAAAAATGTCCGCTCTACTGAAATATGACATCATTTATCCCGTACACTGAACACCATAGAAGAAAGAAAATTCCAAACCCCAAAATTGCGGGTTTTTTTGGTCATTTCTTTGGTCCCCTAAAAACTGGAATAAAAGTGGTCAAAAAAGGTGCATGTTTTCCAAACTGGTGCCAATAAAAATACACTTCAGCCTCAAAAAATACCCTCTCACTCAAGTCCATAGGTTTTAGTACAAAAAAGTTATTTGTTACAGAAAATAGTGCCACTGCGCAAATTTTCAGAAATAGAAAATTTTTGTTTATGGTACCAATACACAGCGAAAACCATACATGTTTGGTGTTGCCGGAATCATATCAACCTGCAGAATACAGAGAACACATTTATACCGGAGAGTTAACTTCCCCAAAATAATCCCCGCGAACATGGCGCAAGTATGTTATTTTGCCCCACTTTTTTTGCAATTTTCCAGTATATTCTATGGTACGGTGAATGACACCATTAATAAGTACATATTGTCCTGCAAAAATAAAAACCCTCATTTGTCTATGTAGGTGGAAAAATAAAAAAGTTTCTTAAATGGTTAAAGCACTTCTCTATTTCAATAATGAAGTAAAATCCTAGTATAAATCCTTGGGATGTCCTTTTTGCTGATACATTTGGGTGATATATCAGTTTCTGAAGCAATCAATGTAGCAGCAATTATACATCCAGAGAAGCCATACAGTTGAATATGATGCTATGATGCCTTGTTATGATGCTTAGGAAGGCTTGATGACAACCTCCGTGGGAGCTGTAAGTAAATGAACATTGTAATTGTCACTAGGATTTTCCATCATCTTATTACTAAAGAAAACAGCTGAATTAAATCTAATTATTTAAAGAGAAGAACTGAGGACAACTCAAGGAAGCTGATGTCATGTACTGATGATGAAATCTGAGAGGAGGAATTGTTTCCATATAAAAACTCAGTTACATCTAAGTTGTGAAAGTCGCTAGTCACTGACCTGCCTAAAATCCAATACTTTCAGAAATTGTTGTTACGTGGCATTTCCCTGGCTTAATAGAAAATGTTCTTTATTTTACAGATGGAAAATGTGCAGTGTTCACCTCTGCTTCACATGACTGTCCATGCTGCTGTTATTTATAAAGCCTTTGGACTACTGACATTCCAGTGTGTCTAGTCATTAAATTTTTCTCTGTGTATTACTTTATTCTACTGTATATTAACCCCTTACCGCCAGAGCCAGTTTTGGCCTCTCTGACAGAGCCCCATTTTTTAAATCTGGCATGTGTCACTTTATGTGAGAATAACGTTTTGACACTTTAACCTATCCATGTGATTCAGAGATTTTCTCGTGACACATTGTGCTTTAAGATAGTAAGAAATTTTGGTCCAAAAAAATGCTTGTTTATTTGTGAAAAAATATCAAAGTGTGGTAAAAAATTAGAAAAATTTACCAATTTCAAACTTCAAAAATGTCTGCATGTAAGACATAGTTATTCCACTCAAAATAGTTTATAACTAGCATCTACCATATGTCTACTGTAGGTTGGCATCATTTTTTTAAATGTCTTTTTTTTAACGACATTAGGGGGCTTAGAAATTTAGTAGTAATTTTCAAATTTTCAAGAAAATTTGCAATATACATTTTTAGGGACCAGTCCAGTTCTAACGTGAATTTGATTGGCCTGTATGTTAGGTACTCTCATAAAGGACTTCATCTAAGAAACGACACTCTTGAAAGTATTCAAAACAGCATTTAGGAAATGTATTAACCCATTAGGTGTTTCACAGGAATTAAAGCAAAGTGGAGGGGAAATTTCAAAATTTCCCTTTTTTTGCAGATTTTCAATTGTTATGCATTATTCACAAGAATACGGTAAATGTGATCAGGGAAATGCAACATAATATTGATTCCCCAGATTCTGTCGTTTTCAGAGATATCCCATATGTGGCCCTAGTGCAGTATTTGGCTCAACCACAAGCCCCAGAATAGGAGGAGCACCTACTGGACTTTGGAGTCTTATTTGCATTATGATTTTATTTAGGCACCATTTCAGGTTGGCAGACAACCTAAGGTGCTAAAACTTAATAAACTCCCCTAAAAAGACCCCATATTGGGAACTACACCCCTTATGGAATATATCCAGGGGTACAGTGAGTATATCGACCCCACAGGTGTGTCACAACATTTTTTAGCGTTAGGCTGTGAAAATGAAAAAAACAACAATCTGCAATTTTAGCTGAAAATGTTTCATTTTTACAAAGAATCCTGGTAAAAAAGCACCCAAAATTTTGTTACGCAATTCCTTCCAAGTTCGGCAATATCCAACATGTGGGTGTAAACTGCTGTTTGGTCGCATGGCAGGGCGTATAAGTAAAGGAGTGTTAATTGGCTTTTGGAACGCAGATTTTGGTGGGGCCATGTCGCATTTGCAAAGCCCCCAAAGTACCAGAACAGGTGAAACCTTCCAGAAGTTGCCCCATTTTGGATTCAGCATCCCTCAGGGATCTCATCTAGGGGTGTATTGTGCATTTTGGGCACACGGGTGTTCCATAGTTTTTTTTTGCATTGGGCCATGAAAATGAGGGGGGGGGGACGCAATTCCGGAATTATTTTTTGGGCTTCAATTTTACAGCGTTCGCCGTGCAGTGTAAATGACATGATAACTTTACTATGGGGGTCGGTACAATTGCAATGATATAAATTTTATATATTTTTTTTTTATTACTTTTACACAATAGAAATAGGTCTATAAAAAATTGCGTTTTTATGTTGTCTTATTCTGACAGCCATAACTTTTTCAGTTTTCTGTATATGCAGCTGATTATGGGCTTGTTTTTGTGGGATGAGTTGACATTTTTATTAGTACCATTATGGGGTGCATATGATGCTTTGATCACTTTTTATTAAGGTTTTTGTGAGGCAACATTTCTAGTAGTGTTTTTTATTTTTATTGTTTACAGCGGTCACTGTGCAGTATAAGTGACATGCTAATATTACTCAGCAGGTCGATACGATTACAACGATACCCAATTTGTATATTTTTTTTACGTTTTACTTCTTTTACACAATAAAAACACTTTTATTTAAAAAGGAAAACACATTTTTGCATCGCCATAGTCTAAGAGCCATAACCTTTTTATTTTTCTGTATACGGAGCTGTGTATATGCAGCTGATTATGGGCTTGTTTTTTGCGGGAGGAGTTGACATTTTTATTGGTATCATTTTTGAGGGGATAAGACTTTTTGATCAGTTTTAAATCCGTTTTTTGGAAGGCACGATGAAGAAAATACTGCAATCCTAGTAGTGTTTTTTATCTTTATTTTTAACAGCGCTCACCGTGCAGTATCCATGACCAGTTAGCTTTACTCTCTGGGTCGATACAATTACGGCGATACCAAATTTATATGTTTTTTTTTATTTTGAAGCACTTTTTTTTTTTAGGTGTTTTATTGTGTAAAACAATATTTATGCATCACTGTATTCTGAGAGCTATAACTTTTTTATTTTTCCGTATACAGAAACGTGTGAGGATGTTTTTTTTGCAGGATGAACTGATGTTTTAATTGGTACAACTATGGCGTTTATATGAGTTTTTGATCGCTTTTTATTCCATTGTATGTGCTGCAGGATGAACAAAAATCGCAATTCTGTGACTGTTTTTTGTTTTTGTTTTTTACGGCATTCACCGTACGGGTTAATTAATGTGACAAATTTATAGTGTGGGTCGTTACGCACGCAGCGATACCAAATATGTGTAGTTGATTTTTTTTTTATCTTTTTTGGGGCGGTTGGCGTTTGTAAAGGGGAAAAGGAAAAGTGTACGTGTTTTGTATTTTATTTTTTGTGTTTTGCTTTTTTTTTTTACTTTTTTACATTTTTTCACTTTTCCCCAGTGGGGATCTGTAACAGCAATCAGCTGATTGCTGTTACCATGGTAGACCTGTACACAGCGTTGCTGGTGTGTACAGGTCTCCATGGTAACCGTCGATCACCATGCCCACAATGCATTGCGGGCCTGGTGACGTCACCAGACTACCCCAATGCTTTCTGAAAGCATCCGGGGAGTCGAGTTAGAGACCAGCGAGCGGCATCTCTGCCGCTTGCTGCGCCGATGGCAGGCAGCAGGAGCTCACTCCTTCTGCCTGCGGTTTCATTATCGCGACCATGACAGGTCGCGATAATGAAGCGTTTTTCACCCGCGGCCGGAGCTTACTCTGGCCGGGAGTGATTCGGAATGAAGCCAGCGGTAATTTACTGCTGGTTCCATGTCGCGATCGTGCGCGGCTTACCCGCAATCCCGCATGATCGCCAGGACGTATGCATACATCCATGTGCGGGAAGTCACTTCCCGCTAGGGCGTATGCATACGTCCAATGTCGGGAAGGGGTTAATTTCTCAATAAGTTAACAAGCAGAACCCCTTACAACTCCAATTCTTTTCCTTCCCCTCCTAATTCAAAGTAAATTCTTTTAGTGTAGCCAAAGCAAGTAGAAAAATGTCTTACTCTCATAATGAAAGTGCTAAATACATTGGGGGACATTTACTATTCAAAATGTTCCAGAATTCTGAGAATAAGGGGGACATGTATGAAATCTGTCTAGGTCTAAGACTGTGCAACAAGGAAAGTCTAAGACCTAGTTTTCATACATGTCGCTCTAAATGTTACCCTAAATGTGCCATATAAATGGTCTACATGCTATATCCAGATTTATAAAGCATTGTAGACCCTTCTCTCAACCTATCTATACACTTTGAAAAAGGGTCTAGAGAAGACGGCAAACCATAGTCCTAATATTTGGCAAAAGGTATTAATATTTGTCATGGATGAAGGTGTATTCACTGAACCACCGCAAGCGATGGTATAAGCCACGCCAGGGAGTGGAATCTTAGGCTATGTTCACACGGCTTATTTGCGGGGCGTAATTATGCCCCGCAATTACGCCGTGTAGCTGGGGGCGGGGCGGGAGCGGGGGGCCGGCCCCTCGCCGGCCCATAGACTATCATTACTAGCGGCGCGTATACGCCGCTGGTAATTCACATGTCACTTATCTCCCCCCTCGGCGAATACGCCGAGCAAGGAGAGGAGACGTAATCCATAGTTCTCTATGAGAACTGTGGATTACCGTAATGACTGGGACGTATTCTAGATGTAATTTGCGCACTCTGGCACGTAATTACGGACTGAAATATGTCCCATTTTAAGCCGTGTGAACATAGCCTTAAGTAGCCACAGGTATTCACCATAACCCGCCGCAGCGGGGAGCTACCAGGTCGCTAACCCTGACGTGACTTGCTTGTGAAGGTAGCTGGCGTGCAGTGTGGTACAGAATCGTTAGACAGAGGCGTAGTCAGGGACAGGCAATGTGGTCAGGAAATGATAGCAGCAAGAACCGGTACATAGTTAAGGCAAGAACTCCAAAACTTTATCAAAACAGTAAGGAACACCAATACTCAAGCAGAGAGTGTGGGAGGAGCCAACAAGATATAGGGTCAGCGCCCAGCAATTAGCCAATTACCTTTAAATCTTGAAGAGCTGCCGCATGCATACCCTAGGTAGCGGGTGCACATGCGCCGAGCGGGGACGCGAAGCAGGGGTGCAGCTGGGTAAGTATATGGCTATGGAGAGCGGAACAGAGCGGGGCAGCCACGGCCCAGAGTGGCGGTCGCGGCACGCTCCATGACAGTACTTCCCCTTAGGTCCCTCCCTCTTCCGACGAAACTTACGGAGAAGGTCAGGGGACAGATTGGGCACGGCCCCTTTCAGTCAATAAGAAAGAATTGCTTCCCCTCACCAACTTTTCTGCAAGGACCTCTTTGACTTTGAAGACATCATCTGAATTGGCCACAGAGGATGATGACATAGAATTTTGGTAGAAGCTATTAAGAACAAGAGGCTTGAATAGAAAGACATGGAAGGAGTTTGGGATGCATGTAGTAGAGTAGAGGGTAGAGGATGCATGGAGCTTGTAGGACAACGGATTGAGATGCATGATGACTTAAAACGGTTCCAGAAAGCTTGGGCCCAACTTGACACTGGGACATATCTGGCCGAGAGCCAGACCCGAGGTTGAAGGTGGGAGGAGGTCTTTGTCTCTTGTCCGCCTGGGAGTTGGTACAGGAAGAAGCCAGGAGAAGGGCCTGATGATTATCTTGCCATACAGAGTTGACGTCCTGAATTTGGGCATCTACCGCAGGGACATCAGATGAGGTGGAGAGATGGAGGAGTGTGTGGGGATGTTGCCCGTAGACAATATATAAGGGGGAGGCCCTGGCGGATTTGGATTCCAGCAAATTACAAGATAATTCTGCCCAGGGAAGAAGACGTACCCAGTTGTTGTGAGAGTCAGAGACAAAATGGTGCAGGTAGTTCCTCAATACCCGATATACCCTCTCAACTTGCCCATTCATCTGGGGGTGGTATGCTGATGAAATATCCAACTACATTTGGAGATGGTTACACAGAGCATGCCAGAATCTTGACACAAAAGAACACATGCATGTAAACTGTCCAGGTCTAAAACTCACATTGTTGCCCAAAGCAACCAATCAGAGCACCACTTCTATTTCATATAGTTTTCTGGAAAAATGAAAGGGGATCTCTGATTGGTTGCTATGGGCAACAAAGTGAATTTTAGACCTAGACAGTTTTCGTACATGTGGCACAAACTGAACACCTCGGGCAGAGACAATGTGCAAAGGAAGTCCATGTGAACAGAATATATGAGGGAAGAAGTGATGAGCAAGTTGAGGGGCAGAAGGCAGACTGGGCAGAGGCATAAAGTGGAACATTGTGGAGAAGCAGTCTGTCCCTACCCAGATGGTCGTGTTATTAGAAGAAGCTGGTAAATCCGTGACGAAATTCATGGCGACATGAGTCCAGGGTCTTTCAGGAATGTCCAAAGGTTGAAGGAGACCAGCCGGTTAAGACGTGGGGTCTTATTGTGGGCACAAGTAGTACAGGTGAGAACAAAATCTTTAATGTCCCAAAACAGATTTGGCCACTAGTAATGAGCGATTGTGTCAACTATCATTATCGAGTCGATAGTCGATATCGTCAATTATCATGACGATAACCGATAGTCGATAACAGATTATCGCCGATGACCATTAAAGTCTATGGGAGAGGAACAACAGCTTCATTCTTACACCCAAACAGCGGTGGAGAAGCTGGAATACGTGCTACATCTTAGGCAAGACAATTAGGCAACAAGAGTCACAGAAAAAAAGTCACAGACTATTCACTATCCCTGTCCTGTACCACAGCATGACCCTTAAACCTGCATGACCCACAAATTAAAAAGTACCAGAAGGCAGTATTATTTGAAACATCATTCTAGTTGAACTGGACATTGACTATCCCTGTCCTGTACCACAGCATGACCCTCGGCTGGCGTCCGTCATCTATTAACATGGCAAAAATGCCCTTATGACGCAGCAACGAAAACAGTCGTGCTGAAGCAGAGTGCGGAAGTGTGAGCTAAGACCTCCAGCCTTCCTCAGTACACAGTCAAGACCTGAGTAGCGCTTGAGAAATTTCTGCCTCTACGAGAGTGCTTGCCCCTCCGTATGAGTGTGGACCAATTGAGCTTCACTTGGAAATGCTGGTGGTTGACGCTCTTGTTCAACCCAGGTGCCCTTTTTCTTGGCTTTTTTTCCTCGTTTTACTCAACGTGCTGGAGGAAATGGTCTCTGTTCTTTGTTCTCTGTCCGTGCTCCATACTCCATGTCCTCTGAATCACCTACATCTGTTCAAGTCTTCCTGTACCTCCATTGTACAATTCAGAGGAATATTTGTATCAACTATTTTGTAAAATGCAAGTTTTTTAGTAGTTTAATTCTAGAAAAACCCCTTTTTAAATTAGGATACCCACCCTTTTTTCTCTTTTTTTATTGTAAAGGGGGTTTCTCATACAGGGAGGAGCTTGGGGATTTCAAAAACAAGTCTTTTTGAAATGTGTCCAAACGGGCCTCCTTTTCCCTTTTACGCACAGCCCCCAAAAACCCCAAAAATGACCTTCAGCCCACGTTGAAATTGTGAAAACAAATTTTCTTTTAAAACCCATTTTTTTTTAATAGCCGGGGGAAGCGCATTTAACAACCCCGTCCCCAAAAAACAAAACAGACCCTTGGACCTGAAATTTTTTGAAGAACAAAGTCAAAAACCCCTTTTTTAAAATGGAAATAGTAAGTTTATTTCACAGGGGGAAAAATTTTTTTAAATTTTTTTGGATCAGGAAAGGTACGGGTAAGAGGGCTGGAAACGCGGAGAGTGGGGGGTGGAATTCCGAGGCCCCCGTCACAAGGGGAACGGTGAGGGGGGGGAGCTGACGCTTAACGCAGGGGGGGCCCGACAAGGAATGAAGGCAAAGTTTTTCCCCAAAGCTTTCCTGGCGGGAACCGACCCGGGTAGCGTTTAGAAACTTAAAAGGGGGGGAAGCAAGGTGGGGCTTCCCCCAAAACTTAAGGGTGGAAAAGGGGAGATTTCACCGTTTATCGACACTACCCTTCCCACAAGGCTTTCCCCCAGAGCCCACCCCCCAACAAAAGGGGAACTTCCAGGGGCAAAATTTGGAGAGATGGATCAAAAACCCCTCCAACATTTTCTTCCCCTTTGCCCCACGACCAAGCAGGCCCCCCTGTCACCAAAACCCCCCCCCCCGGGGCGGGGGAATAAAGGAGGGGGGTTTGAAAGAAAAGCTTGTCCGCTGTAAGAGATACGGGGATTCCCATGTAGGAAAGGGGCTGCCCTGAGCCGCCCCCGGGGGCCCCTTTTAAGTTGCGGGCAGAGGAGGCCCCCCTTGGGCGGCCTTGTTGGGGCTACCCTCGTTTCTGGGTCCTCGGGGAAAGGGGGTTGGTTTCTCGGGCCGATTGGGGGGGGTTGAATGAGGCGATTTTCCAAAACCGAGGACACGGAACTGGGAACCGGTTTCAGAAGGGAGGGGAAAAATTGGGTTGGGTCGGGGGGGAAGCCCGGGATCGGGGGCCCTTTTTTTCCGGGCCAAAGGGTTTTCCTCCCAAACCCTACCCCAAATTCGTGTTGTGCAGCTTTGGTGGAAACACTAAGTTTCTTTGTCGAGGGGGACGGTAAAGGGCAATCCTTGGATGAAAATCAGAGTTTTGTACGAAAAAGGCCCAATTGGGAAAAACCGGACCTTTTTTCGACGGCAAAAAGAAGGGGGGGACTTGGCCTAAAAAAATCGCGGATTTGGGCACCCGCCCCTTTCCCCCTTTTTTTGGCGGACCCGAGGCCTACCCAACCCCCTTTTCGCCAAGTAAAGCGCCGCGCAAATTCTGTAAAAAGACCACGTTGGACCCGCAAAGCACCACACCCCCGGGGACTTCCCAACACTTCACCGGGAGGTGGGGCTACGGGAAAAGGGGTTTACTATACTTCCCGACCCCCGGGTTTTTGCGATTACCGGCTTTTTTTCTCCTCCTCTGAGGGCATCAGCGATTGACCAGAGCAGAAAAAATCACCCCTCTTTACCTTTTGATCTTTGAAAATTGCCTTCTGACCCCAACCGCATTTTGCATCAAAGAGGCCTTTCGAAAATGGAATCCAAAGTGGGGGGGTTTTAGAGTTACATGTGGGCGGGCCTTCGCTTCATGTTGGACGGATCGACGATGATGAGAGACATTTGGGCCAGACTGGGAGGACGTAGAAAAAGACTGCTGGATGCAGGTTGCATTAACCACGGAAAAACGATTAGTGCGCTTTCGTTACGTGATTCACAGGGCACCAAACCCAGCGAAGACGGGGCCTAGGGTCCGCAACCAACGATCCGTTGGCTTGCGTGTTGTCGCCACATGGAAGGACAACTTCCTCGTACCCTACCTCCTTGCCCTCCCCCCTCTTTGCTCCTTACCACCTGAGTTCGCCGTTCAAAAGATAAAAATTTAAGAAGGATGGAAAAAGTTTTTTGACAGTCTCTTTTTTTAAAAGACGGCAAATCACATTTATTCTTAAATCCCCAATTTTCCCAAAAAGAGCCAACTGGGTTTAGAAACAAAATTTCTTTCTTCAAAACTGTGAAAAGGGTGGTCTGGTGGCGAACCTAAAAAAAAACAACATGTTCTTCCCTTTAGCCCTGAGATTTACATCTGCCCTGTAGGACTGCAATTGATAGTTTTCCCCCCCAAAAAACTACGTACAAAAGCCGATTTGCGCCAAACTGAACCACTGATGAAATAGAAGTATTAAAAAGTTATATGGTTTAAAAGGCCCCTTCGCACCCCTAACTACAGGCTTTAAATTTTCTAGGAAAAATGATAACACAATTGGTTTCAATGAATCTTTTTCGCCAAAAAATGAACGCATGACTGCAATAAAGTATTTAAATTTATTGGATTAATTGGCAGCTTTGCACCACTGACTACAAGAGTAATTAAATGGAAATAGTAGAACACAATATGCTTATAACTGAACTCTTTGCGGCAAACTGAGACGCACGGACTCAAAAGATTTTAAAAATTATATGGGTTAATATGGCAGCCTTTGCAAACCACTGAATACAGGCGTAATTTACTAGGAAAATTTATAAAACAATAGCGTCAACTGAGCTCTTTGCCCAAAAGCGCCGGAAATTCAGTAAAACTATTAAAATCAAGGGGTAAGTTAAGCCGTTTTTTTGGGAACACTGACCGCAGTGATTGCCAAAAGAACAGGAAATTTTTAACTCTACAAGGTTGCTGGCCAAAAAAGTGGTAGAAAAAAAATTCTTTTCAATTGAAGATCACAGAACACCCTGAGCTGCAAAATATCTTCCTTTCAAATGCTTCTCCTCCTCCTATTCTGCTATGTATGTAATAATATAAATAAATGGAATAAATGAAATAGTTTTAAGACCTTGGGTTTTAAAGTTTTCAAATAATAAACCCGAAAGGGTTTTGTTTCTCTCTTAGGAACTATTTATATCACCCTTACCACTATTTGATTTTAATCACCCCCAGAACAAAAAAATATTAGTAGAGGCATGACCCCCATGGTGTCAAGTTTTGGGAATTTTAAGGGAAAAAAACATCAAAAAAATCTTTCATCATTAATTTTATTAAGCCCCATCAAATTTTTGTTAAAACTGTTTTTTTGCTATACATCCTTATCGAAGTACAGAATCTCTCACACATTTCTTTGAGAAGATGCAGTGTTTGCTAAAGAAAGGAAAAGTAAACCCCTACCTCCTCCCCCAATGAAGAGGAATTTTGGGAATTTGTCATTCAGCTAATGCTTCATACGTCTGCAAATTAAAACTTGTACTTAGCGACCGCCAAAATTAACCAATCATGTAGTGATAAAATAGTCATGTATTAAAAAACTTAAATTTTAAAATTAAATTTTATGTGAAAAAGGAGTTCAGCCAAAAGGGAAGGGTGTTGGTCATTTTCTCGAGTCGGGCTGCAGGCAGCAATAAAATAATTAATTGGGGGAGGCATTTAATTTGGGATAGGTGAAAAAAAAGAAATTTCCCACCCCTGTTTTTTAATCATTTGCAGTGGTCCCCGTGACTCAACTACATGTCATGCTACTGGCTTATCACGTTGGTGTTCATTATCCCCAACATGTTCAAGCATTCATCACCTTAATTCTCTAAATGCGTAACAAACATAAGTTAAAGCACAGGGACATGTACATTGGTATAGTACACCTTATGTTCTACATTTTTTAAAGGATAGCAACTTATATAATTTATTGGTTGTAACATCCAAAAACCCCTTGCCCACTCAAATTTACATGCAGTGCACACACTACACTAGTATGTACCCTGAAGAGCCATGGTAAGCCACAATCTCAATGGTTAGGGGGGGGACATGGGAAACTGTGAACCCAGTCTGTCCGAAAGTTTCTACCCCCTTCTATAGCACGTCAAATGATATAAATTTTAATTCCATAGTATGGGCAGTGTTTCGGGACGGGGTTGCCTGGGGCCCACCAAAAGGGAGTTGATTTAGGGCCCACTTTGCCCCTGTCTCCGCCATCTGTACAGTACCCGCCCAGTCTCGCTTCATTTTATGCTGACCGATGAGATTTCACAAAACCAGAATCCAAGGGCCAAAATTACAAATAATTCTATTATTATTATTATTATTATTATTATTTATTTATTTTAAAGCGCCATTGATTCCAGGGGTCTGTAATTCGAGGGGGGTTTTCATACATACATAATCAAACGATACAGTGATAAAAGGGGTTTAAAGACAATTGGAAAACCCGAGGGAGAGAGGACCCTACCCCGAGGCTTACAATCTACAAAGGGGGGGGGAAGAGACATATTAGGGGCAGACATGTCTGTGGAGGAAGTAGTGACAAGTTTAGTGAAGGTTATAGGCAAGCCTGAAGAAATGGTTTTCAGGTTGCTTTTGAAGCTGGTGAAAGTGGAGGAGAGTCTGATGTGTTGGGCAAGTGAGTTCCAGAGTTGGGGTGAAGCACGGGAGAAGTCCTTGGAGACGGTTGTGAGAGGAGCTGATAAGGTGAGAGCAGAGGAGAATGTCCTGTCAGGAGAGGATAGTGCGTGGGGGGAGATATTTGGAAATTAGGGCAGAGATGTATGGAGGGGAGAGGTCGTGGAGAGCCTTGTAGGTCATGGTTAGTAGCTTGAAATGAATTCGCTGGGCAATGGGAAGCCAGTGAAGGGATTGGCAGAGGGGAGAGGCAGAGGAGTAGCGAGGAGAGAGGTGGATAAGACGGGCAGCAGAGTTAAGGATGGATTGGAGGGGAGCGAGGGTGCTAGCTGGGAGGCCACTGAGAAGGATGTTGCAGTAGTCTAGGCGGGAGATGACAAGGGCATGGACCAGCATTTTTGTAGTGTCATAGCCGAGGAATGAGCGGATGCGAGAGATGTTTTTCAGGTGGAGGCGGCAGGCAGAGGTGAGGGTTTGGATGTGTGGTTTGAAAGATAAAGCAGAGTCTAGGAAGACCAAATATCACATCACCATCACATAGTGACTGAATTATACCCCCACACCATGACCACATATCACCACCACATAGTGACTGAAGTATACCCCCACACCATGACCACATATCATTACCACATAGTGACTGAAGTATACCCCCACACCATGACCACATATCATTACCACATAGTGACTGAATTATACCCCCACACCATGACCACATATCATTACCACATAGTGACTGAATTATACCCCCACACCATGACCACATATCACCACCACATAGTGACTGAATAATTCTGCCACATTAGTACTGAATATAAACCATTACACTTTGCACACATAGAAGTGATTACAGTTCAGTAATATTTAGTGACTCACAGGTGACGTTTCTCTTATGAGTCGGTCACGTTCCCTTTTATTCTCCATTCGGTCCACACCGCCACGCTGACTTGTCTCGGCCAACACTTGTCCCTGCAGATTTGGACACAAATATCTTAGAATCTTCACTTTTCTACCAACTCTTTACTTCTCCCAACTTTGTACAAAGTTCCCCAGGGTGGGAGAGTAAGTACAGGCCATACCTTAGAGGTCCAGTCTCTGAGGAGGAACAGAGGACCAACCCCATGGAGATTGTGCTACAGCTCTGACCTGTACCCCTCAGAATCATATTGTGTGGTCTGAACTCCTTCCTCTGCACCCAGAAGATCAGCCCCATGCATCATCAGTGCATGATCTCTTGGTGGTGCAGGGGATGGAGTTCAGGACTGTCATGCTTTTTGCTTTTTGTAGTGTTTGTTTTTCCTACAGATTTCGCAGTTGGACTTTGATGGATTTATTGAACCAGTGTTTGATCCATTTCTGTAATACAATGGTCATAGAGGTCGGTGGAGTTTATTTAAATAAAGTGTTTTTTTTGTACTGTGTCTGTTTGTTGTTTTACCATTTATTTCCAGTGTTAGTAATAAAGGTGTCTGACAGACGTCTCTCTATTACTAGCACTGAGGGTTGGTGTCAGCCTTGGGGTGACAAAAAAACAAAGCTGGCTGACACCAAGCCTCAGCGCTAGTTATATAGAGACGTCTGTCAAACACCTTTATTACTAACACTGGAAAAATAGTGGTAAAAAATACCCTGAAACACAAAAATACTTTATTTAAATAAACACTTCCCGACAACATCCATCGGTGACCAATTTCTTAAAGAAATGGATACAACGTCCGACACAGTCCAGAGGGGAAACCTATAAGATACAGAAACACTAATCAACATGTGGCTGATGGCAATCATGAGTAGGGCAGCAAGGTAAATTGCCCCCAGGTAGCTAGATAGTTTTCCCCCAGGTAGCTTGCCCCCATTTAGCCAGGAAGCTTGCCCCATTTAGCTAGGTAGCTTGCCCCCATTTAGCCAGGTAGCTTGCCCCCATTTAGCCAGGTAGCTTGCCCCCATTTAGCAAGGTAGCGTGCCCCCATGTAGCAAGGTAGCGTGCCCCCATTTAGCCAGGTAGCTTGCACCAATTTAGCAAGGTAGCGTGCCCCCATTTAGCCAGGTAATGTGCCCCCTAGTAGCCAGGTAGTGTGTCCCCAAGTAACCAGGTAGTGTGCCCCCAAGTAGCCAGGTTGTATGTCCCCAAGTAACCAGGTAGTTTTCCCCCATTTAGCAGGTAGCTGCCACCTTGTAGCCAGGTAGTTTGCCCCCCTTGTAGCCAGGTAGTTTCCCCCCCATGTAGCCAGGTAGTTTGCCCCCCTTGTAGCAAGCTAGCTTGCCCCTCCTTGTAGCCAGAGAGTTTGTCCCCCTTAAAGCCAGGTAGGTTTCCCCTCCCTTTAGCCATGTAGCTTGCCTCCCCTTGTAGCCAGGTAGCTTGCCCCTCCTTGTAGCCAGGTAGATTGCCCCCCTTGTAGCCAGGTAGCTTGCCCCCTCCTTGTAGCCAGGTAGCTTGCCCATCCTTGTAGCCAGGTAGCTTGCCCCTCCTTGTAGCCAGCCAGCTTGCCCCTCCTTGTAGCCAGATAGTTTGTCCCCCTTAAAGCCAGGTAGCTTGCCCCTCCTTGTAGCCAGATAGTTTTTCCCCCTTAAAGCCAGGTAGCTTGCCCCTCCTTGTAGCCAGATAGCTTGCTCCTCCTTTTAGCCAGGTAGCTTGCCCCTCCTTGTAGCCAGATAGTTTGTCCCCCTTAAAGCCAGGTAGCTTGCCCCTCCTTGTAGCCAAGTAGCTTGCCCCTCCATGTAGCCAGGAAGCTTGCCCCACCTTGTAGCCAGAAAGCTTGCCCCTCCGTGTAGCAGGTAGATTGCCCCCCCCCTTGTAACCAGGTAGCTCACCCCCCCTTGTAGCCAGGTAGTTTGCCCCCCCCCCCCTTGTAGCCAGGTAGCTTGCCCCCCCTTGTAGCCAGGTAGCTTGCCCTCCTTGTAGCCAGGTAGCTTGCCTCTCCTTGTAGCCAGATAGTTTGTCCCCATTAAAGCCAGGTAGCTTGCCCCTCCTTGTAGACAGATGGTTTGTCCCCCTTAAAGCCAGGTAGCTTGCCCCTCCTTGTAGCCAGACAGCTTTCCCCTCCTTGTAGCAGGTAGCTTGCCCCCCCCTTGTAGCCAGGTAGCTTGCCCCCCCTGTAGCCAGGTAGCTTGCCCCTCCTTGTAGCCATGTAGCTTACCCCTCCTTGTAGCCAGATGGTTTGTCCCCATTAAAGCCTGGTAGCTTACCCCTCCTTGTAGCCAGATGGTTTGTCCCCCTTAAAGCCAGGTAGCTTGCCCCTCCTTTTAGCCAGGTAGCTTGCCCCTCCTTGTATCCAGATGGTTTTCCCCCCTTAAAGCCAGGTAGCTTGCCCTTCCTTGTAGCCAGGTAGCTTGCCCCTCGTTGTAGCCAGGTAGCTTGCCCCTTCTTGTAGCCAGGCAGCTGCCCCCATTAGATGAAAAAAATAATAAAACCACTTACCCTTTCCCCGTGCCCCGATGAGAGGCTGCGGCGGATCCTGCTTCACTGCCGGGCTTCTCCGCGTGAAGTCCGGCACAGGCGGCGCGCAATGACGTCATACCGCGCCTCCTGCGTGATGACGCGGACCCGTCTACTAGTAGTTATGAGGCCTATGGCCTTAGACCTACTATGCTGAATAGCGGAGCAGAGCGCCGGCGGTGCTCTGCTCCGCTTAACGCCCACACACACATGCCTGCGAGCGCACGGGACAGAGGGCCCAGGCGTTCCCAGGCATGATGTGCGGGCCGGGCTGTGTCGGACCAGGGGCCTCCCGGTGGGCCAGTCCGACGCTGGTGACAGGATCCTGCAACAAGATTGGCTAATACCTTTAAAGAATGTCTCTGATCTCCCCACCGGCCATGTTATAGGTCCTCACAATTCTGGTCTTATTAATGTTCTCTCTTTCTTTTGTCTCCAAAAAGGTAAATACGAACTGATTCTAAAGCCCTATGATATAACTGCATATATATAACTGTATATATCTAGGGTACCTTCTTTCCTAAACTCTACCTCTCAAGAGGTCTGCCTCTTTATAAAAATCGTTCAAAGATGAATAATTCCGTCATATACGGATGTACTGGCCCTTGGTAATGCCTCTTCTCAGTGGGAACAGGTGAAAAATTTTCCACCTGAGCAAGCTATTTCCAGGCTATTTCCAGTAGGTTTTCATTTACCCAAACATCCATTTTGTCTCCAAGTGATCATCAGGTCAGGAAAACATAATTGCTTGGCAAATTTGAACTTGAGACCAATAGAATTCACATTAAGTAGCTCCACAAAAGAGATAAATCTTTCACTTGATTTGGACCATAAGATGATAATACCATAAAACCCACCACCCCCCAAAAGGGATGAGGGAAAAACCTCAAAATTCATCAAAAAATACAAGGGTTTTTCCTTTCTCCCCCACCCCCGGGAGCAATTTGGAAATAAGTGGGCACACAGGGGCTTGGACTCTGAGGGGCCCTCCAGCGGGTGGTAGAAAATCCTTTTGAAACAAAAAAATTTTAAGTAAAAAGCACTAGTGGGGGAGCGATTGCGTTGGCTACCCGAGATCGATCGATAGTCTTTGCCCCGGGCCGCTTAATCGAAAAGGGTTTTTTTCGAAGTGACATTTTTTAATGCCGATGACCAAAAAAGGGTCTATGGGAGAGCAACAACCCCTTTTCAATTATTAAAACCCAAACAAGGGGGAGAAGCTAAATTTTAACATCCCCCAACAGCCCAAATGGAAACGTCTACATTTTTAGGAAACACACTTGGGTTAAAAAAGTCACAGAAAAAAGTCACGCCCAAAATTTCCCAAACCCCTTTTTTGGGTACCAAAAAGCCTGCCCCCTTAAAACCGCATAAACCCACAAATTAAAAAGGGCCGAAGGCATAGTTTTAAACCATCATGTACTTGAAGTACTTTTGAAATCCCTTCCGGGAAAACGCGGGCATGACCCCAAAACCCCTCAGCCCCCAAAATTTTAAAAAATTTGGGCCGGAAAAGGGAGCCCTTTAAACCCACCTTTTTATTTGAACGGACATTGACTATCCCTGTCCTGGGCCACAGCATACCCCCAAACCGGAAATTCCCCCACTTTTTAAAAAGTCCCGGGGAAAAAGGGAGTTTTTTCAACCACCATTTTAGTTGAACTCGACATTGATTTAAAACCGCCCCGGGGCCCAAACCGCAAGACCCCAAACCTGCATGCCCCCCACTTTTAAAAAAGGGCCCGGGAAAAAAGGGAGTTTTTCAAACCCACCATTTTAGTTTCACTGGACTTTGGGACATACCTGTCCTGGGCCACAGAAAGGGCCCCCAAACCTCATGCCCCCCCACTTTTAAAAAAAGTGCCGGAAAAAGGATTTTTCAACCACCCATTTTATTTTTTTCACTGGAATTAAACATCCCTTTTCCCCCTCCCCCAAAGCTGACCCCCAAACCGCATACCCCCACTTTTTAAAAAAGTGCCGGAAAAAGGAGTTTTTCAACCACCTTTTTTAAGTTGAACTCAAACATTGACAAAAACCTTTTCCGGCAAAAGGCATGAAAAACCCCAAACCTCATAAACCCCCAAATTTTAAAAAAAGTCCCGGGAAAAAAGGGAAAGTCTTTAAAACCAACCATTTTATTTTAAAACTCGACATTACTAAAAACCTGTCCGGGGCCAAAAGAAATGACCCCCAAAACCCTGCCGCCCCCCCACTTTTTAAAAAAGCGAAAAAGGAGTTTTTCCCAAACCACCATTTTTAGATAACGGGACATTGACTATCCCTTTGGCCGGGGCCCACAGCATGACCCGGGGCCGGATTTTACAGTGGGTGGGGGAAAGCCCAGGCTGGCATCCGCCCTCTATTAACACGCTGGTTAAAAAAGCCCCCGGGTGACGCAACAACAAAACTTTCTTTCCCGAATCAGAGTGCGGAAACGGGAAATGTGGGGAACTCCCCTTCCTCTGTCACATCAAACCCCGGGGGTTGCGCTTGCCCCCTCCTTTGAAATGGAACCAATTGGCTTCACTTGGGAAAAACTGGGGGTTAACCGCCCTTTAAAAACCCCGGGCCCCCTTTATCTTGGCATTTTTTTTCTCATTTTACTCACGGGGCTGAGGAAATGGGGCTCGTAAATTTGTTTTCTGTCCTGCCCCCTACTCCATGTCCCCCTGAAAAAACCTACATCTGGTGAAAATTTTCCTTACCTCTTTCCCCTTTTACAATTCCAAAAGGAATTTTTTTAAAAACTATTTTTTACATGCAATTTTTTTGTACTTTAATTCTTTGAAAACACATTTTTTTAAAAAAGGGTGGGGAAACCCCAAAAATGTCCCTTTTTTTCTCTTTTTTTTTTTTGTATTAAATGGGTTTTCTCAAAACAGGGATTGAAAGCTATGTTAAAAAATCTTTCCAAAAAAAAAGTCATTTTGCAATATTTCCATTAACCCTGTCCTTTCCATTTCCTTTTCTGACAGCACCTCACCCCTTTACCCCTCTTGACAATTTGTGAAACAAATGTCCCGTTAGAAACAACATTTTTAGAATAGGAAACCTTTTATTAAAAAGCTGCATTTGGGACAGCAAAAACCCCCCAAAAAATTTAAAGCAAAGACCCTTGACCACTTTGGTCAATTGTAAGGGAAAAAATTCGTTGAAACAACATTTTTTTAAATAGGAAAGGGGAGTAAATTTCCCGCATTTCAAACAGCATGACCCAAAAATTTATAAAAAGACTTCCAGCCACTGTTAAAAATTGTGAAAGGGGGAAAAACCACTTTTGAACCACATTTCTGTTACAAAAGGGCCCCCTGATTTATTGCTGTATTTTCACAGCTACATGACCCCAAAAAAAATTTAAAAAAAGACTTCCCCAGCCCCCTATTAAAAATTGTGGGGGGAAAAAATTTCCCCTTTGAAGCCACATTTCTGTTTTCCCAAAAGGGCCATAATTTTTAAAACCGGAAACTCACGGGAACATGACCCCAAAAAATTATAATTATAATCTTTTTCAGCCCCTATTAAAAATTGGAGGGAAAATGCCCCAGAACCACAATTTTTTGTTTCCCAAAGGGCCAAAGATTATTGGGTGTATCTCACCGCAACAAGACCTTAAAACCCTTTACAATGCGAAAAAATTCTTAAGATAAAGTAGTAAATGGAAACGGGGTTGTCATGAAACCTTTCTTTTCCCTTTTTCAGCTCCTAAAAGCAAAAACCCGCAAAAGGGAAATGTTGGGAAAAGAGAATAAAAAATTTCAGTAAAAAATGTCATTTTAAAAAAAAGTTTTTAAGAGGACCTTTTTTTGTTTGAAAAGGAATGTGAAGTAGACTGGCAAATAAACGGTGACCTCCCGGGAATTGGGGCCCAACATCATCAAGATCCGCCTAATTCATCTTGAGAAAGGGCAAACGATCCACATTATCTGTGGGAAACCCAAAGCCCTTTGGGCTGTAAGACTCCTCCCCCCGTGCTAAGGTCCCTCAAAAATTTAAAGCTGGCGCTGGGCCGGGCCCAAAACCCCCTATTTGGGGTGGCGAGCCACCGGGGAATTCGGTCCCTTTTGGATAAACCCAAATCTATTGGTCCGGGAAAACCTGCAAAAACATCGGTTGAACCAGATAGTCGTGCACCATGATTTAAGCTGATCTCTTGTTTGGATTGGGCCCTGCATTGCAAGGGGTTGGGGGAGGTGGTAAACAAAGATGCCCAAGGGGCACCCCCTTAAAGGGGTTTTGCCACCTTTCCTGCTTTCTGCCGCTACGGGCCCACTTGGGACTCTACTGCTGTCACTTTGTTGATGTTTTTCCCCCCCGTTTACATTTTTGGGGAAAAAGTGGGGAAACAGACGCAACAGTTTCCCATTGAAACAATCACAAGGGCTCCCTTTTCCCGCATTTTTCTCTCTATTTGGGGGGGGTGGAAGGGGAAAATTCTGATTTTTTTTTTTGTACCGGGGGTCCAGGAGGGGGGGCCAAACCCCGTAACTTTGTTTATTTTGATGGGCCCTTTAAGGGGAGGATCATGTTGGAGGAAAAGGGGCTCCAAACACCATGTGAGAGATGGAGGGCCCTTTATTTTTCCCCAACCTCTGGGTCGAAGGGCAAATAGCAAACTGATCTTTCCCCCATCTTCCTTTTTCTTCCTCCTCCGCCTTTAAATTCCGCGCCAACCTCCCTTTCCCCAAAGGGAAAGGGGCGTCGGTAACACGTTTTCTTTTGGGAAAAACCCCCTCCTCCTCCTCCGCTGCCCTCCGGCCAAAAGCTTCCCCCAAAAGCCCTGACTTGCCTGAGGGGAAAGCACCCTGAGAGCTTTATGCGCCCCCCTGCCCCTAGGGTCTGGACCCCCAACCCCCTGCCTAATTTAAAAACCGATAAATTGTGAAACGGGCGGCCTTGTGGGTTTGGGCGGAGAAAAAAGGGCCCCTGTCCGCATTTTGTGTCCCCTCTCCTCCTCCGTCCCCTGGGGGGACCCTGTTGTTTCAAGAGTGTCCAACGATCGTTCCACAACTAAGATAACCACAATGCTCATGCCTGACAAGGCATTGTCCGCACTGACCATTTTGGTGGCTTCTTCAAAACTGGCAAGGATGGTGCAGAGCTCTTTCACCTGCCTCCACTCTCGGTGGTTCAACACCCCGAGGTCCGTACCGCTGCTTGTCAGGCCATGTGTCACTTCGTACTGCGTAATGGCATTGCGCTTCTGCCACAATCGCTGGAGCATGTGGAGGTTGTAATTCCAGCGTGTTGCCCCGTCAACAATGTGACGTTGACGGGGAGGCCGAGCTGACGCTGCAACGCAGCCAGGCGGGATGAAGCAGGGTGCGAACGTCGGAAGTGCGAACTCAGACCTCGAGCCTTCTTCAGCAGGCAGTCCAGACCCGGGTAGCTCTTTAGAAATTTCTGGACGACAAGTTCATGACATGTGCCAGGCAAGGATGTGCTCCAGCCTACCGATCTTAAGAGCGGCCAGCAGATTTCGCCCATTATCGCACACCACCTTGCCTGGCACAAGGTTCTTGTCACCCAGCCAGCGCTCGGTCCCGTTGCTTAGAGCCGTCCACAGCTCCTGACCTGTGTGTGGACGTCTCCAAGGCAGATTAATTTCAACACGGCCTGGGTGTCTCTGGGCACGTGATGCCACCAAGAGGCCTTGGGGAAAGAGCCCTGCACCATCCCTGCGGTTTTGAAGAGCGTGCGCCGAGCCTGAGAACCACCGTCACCCCCAGAGACATCCACCCAGCTCACCCAGTGAGCTGTCACAGAGATATAGTGGCCTTGGCCGTGCTTACTAGTCCATGTGTCGGTGGTGAGATGGACTTTTCCGGACACAGATGCAGACACCGCGCTTGAAATTTTAGATGACACTGGCTGAGGCCAGGGCAGGAAGGCTTTTCTGGCAAAGAAATGCCTGCTCGGCATCTGGTATTGGGGGCAAGCGAGGGCCATGACGTGGCGGAACCCATCTGTGTCCACCAGACGGAAAGGCAACATTTCCAAGGTCAAAAGCCTGGCAATGCCGACATTCAGGCTTTTGGCTTTGGGATGGTTTGGGTTAAAGTGTTTCTTCTGCTCCCAAACCTGGAAGACAGAAGGCTGACTGCTAGACTGGCCGCTGTACGGCGTGCAGGCGTCAAACTGGCGGAAGGAGAAGGGGTAGAATGGGTCTCTGGTGGTGCTGGTGGTACTCGGGCGACGGTGGAGGCTGAAGCGGAGGCTGATCCCTGATCATGACTCTGAGAGACATGGGCAGCTGAGGAACGCTTGGTGGTGGCGGAGGAGGAGGAGGCGGAGACAGAGGGTGTGACAGTGGTTGGAGGCCCGCCGTCGGTCTGGCCTTTTTTGGCCAAGTGTTCCCTCCATTTCAACTCATGCATTCGCTGCATGTGACTAGACATGTTGGTGGTGGTTAACCACTTAAGGTTCTTGCCTCTACTTATGCGTTTACGGCAAAGGCGGCATATGACATCGCTGGGTGAATCAGAGGCTTGCTCAAAGAAGGCCCAGGCTTGAGAGGTCCTGGACCTTTTTGACGGCGATAAGCGAGGAGCGGGGTTTGCGCTGACCGTGGCTGGCGGAATCATATCAGCGGACTTCTGCGACCGCCCTCTCCCTTTTTGTGGCGGGACCCGTATTGACACTACCCCATCGTCTTCCTCCTCGTCCACTGATGAAGCGCTCGCAAGCAAATTCTGCGGAAAAGACCAGGATGGATCCGCAATGTCGTCATCATCATCATCATCAACACAGGTGACTTGGTCGTCCTGACTTTCTGCATCCAGAAGCTGCGGGCTACAAGCAAGGGGCACTGCAAGGCGTTGCCGACCGCCCGGGATTTTTGCCGATTGACCGGCTTCCTTCACCTCCTCTGATGGCATCAGTAACTGGGCGTCAGAGCAGACTAAATCATCCTCTTGATCTTTTAACATGCCTTCTGACCCCAACCGCATTTTGTCATCAAAGAGGTCTTCAGACAATGGATTATCCACAGTGGTGGGTACACGAGTTGACATTTGGGCTGCTTCATGTTGGACGGATGCTGATGATGCTGATGACGACATTTGTGGCCGTGACTGCGAGGACGAGGAGGTAAGACTGCTAGATGCAGGTTGCATTAACCACTGAAGGACAGATTGGCGACGATGTTCGTTACTTAGATTCACAGGGCCCTGACCCAGCGATGACAGGCCTGACGGTCCTGCAACTGACGATCCGCTGGCATGCGTGTTGTCGCCAGCACTGGAAGGAGCACCTTCTCTCGTACCTCTACCTCCATGTGCTACCCCCCTCTTTGCTCGCTTACCACCTGCATTTCGCTCCATGTTCAGAAATATAAAAATTTGAGAAGGTATGGAATAGTTTTGGAAAGTCTCTTATTAAAAGACGGCAAATCACAGCTATTCTCAAATCCCTCTAATCAAAACAAAATTGCTGGATTCAAATTTAACTGCAAGGTGTCTATCAACAAATCTGGACTGGGCAAAAGTCCAAAAAACACGTATCTGTTATGTTTTGGTATAATAAACGTTATTTTTTGCACCTTTCAATTCACCTGTGGTGAATATAGAATTGCTGTTTTAAGATTTACGTAGATGCTGCGTCAATGAACAGTGCTGGTGCGCAAAAGTCAAAAAACACGTAACTGTTATGTTTTGATATAATAAACGGTATTTTTTGCACCTTTCAATTCACCTGTGGTGAATATAGAATTGCTGTTTTAAGATTTACGTAGATGCTGCGTCAATGAACAGTGCTGGGTGCGCAAAAGTCAAAAAACACGTAACTGTTATGTTTTGATATAATAAACGGTATTTTTTGCACCTTTCAATTCACCTGTGGTGAATATAGAATTGCTGTTTAAGATTTACGTAGATGCTGCGTCAATGAACATGCTGGGTGCGCAAAAGTCAAAAAACACGTAACTGTTATGTTTTGATATAATAAACGGTATTTTTTGCACCTTTCAATTCACCTGTGGTGAATATAGAATTGCTGTTTTAAGATTTACGTAGATGCTGCGTCAATGAACAGTGCTGGGTGCGCAAAAGTCAAAAAACACGTAACTGTTATGTTTTGATATAATAAACGGGATTTTTTGCACCTTTCAATTTACCTGTGGTGAATATAGAATTGCTGTTTTAAGATTTACGTAGATGCTGCGTCAATGAACAGTTTTGGGTGCGCAAAAGTCAAAAAAACCGTTAACTGTTTATTTTAATTTGAACTATAATAAACGGTATTTTTTTGCACCTTTCGATCACCGTGTGAATATAGAATTGCTGTTTTAAGATTTACGTAGATGCTGCGTCAATGAACAGTGCGGGTGCGCAAAAGGAAAAAAACACGTAAACTGTTATGTTTTGATAAATAAACCGGTATTTCTTGCAACCTTTCAATTCACCTTGGTGATATAAAATGCTTTTTTAAGATTTACGTAGATGCAGAAGCGTCAATGAACAGTGCTGGGTGCGCAATAGTCAATCAAACACGTAACTGTGATGTTTTCGTAAGATACACGGTTTTTTTGGCAACAAACAACCTGTGCTGACTACATGGAATTGCTGGTTTGTAATTAAATGCATGGTGGATATATCAACAGTCACAGTGGTAATGGGTAAATTGAACAAAACACCTATCTTAAATGTATCACTGATAATAAAAGTGAGTTTTGCAGCTAACAAAGAGACTGCAGTTACTAGAAATGATGTTTATCCAATATAAGTCAGCTGCCCAATATCAGGAAATATTTCAATACATAACTTTAATATTAAAATATTCCACTACTATGTCTACACTAAGTCTTGGTGAACTTTATCCAGTGTTCTTTATAGATATAGCTTGTCCTGTGTTCGTCCCGGCGGGGGACCCCCCCCGCTCCCACCCGTTTGGTACCGCCGACGAGAATTTTACAGCGGTAGATGCTGCATAAATAAATTCTCTAGCTAACTACAAAAATCTTCAAATCTCTAAACTAACTAAACTGAAATTGGAAGGATCACAGCTAATAGTAGAGGTTCTCTGTGCAGAAATAGACTAATTTTTCGCTGACTGTTTGGCCACAGGCAGAACGCAGGTCCCAATCCCTATGAGACCTGGAGAAGACACTGAGGCTGAAACGAGGAAACTAACGCTGTTCTATGTAAAACGAGTCAAGTGATTTTTTCCCAGCCAATCGCAACCATACACATCCCAGTCATGACTGCACACACAGCTCACCCTGCCTCTATCTGTAATCTCATTTGCTGCCCGCCAACATTACAGGAAGCGGCCGAAAAAGGCGCGATCTTAAATAGATAAGCACAGATTTTTAAAACTCTTAATTATTATCGCATGATCTGGAAATTTCGATCACCATAAAAACCTTGCCGATTTCAACTTTGTCGATAAAAATCGCTCAACACTAATAAGCACATAAAAAAATTTAGAATAAACTCATTGTGAAGTTTAAGAAAATGGCTCTGGGTTGAAAGAAAGGAATCTACAGATTGAAGTCCAGCCTGATGATGGGTTGGAGCTGTAGAGTGTCTCCACATCGATGCTACATAAACAAAATCCCTCTTCCATAACAACATCTTCCAGCTTCTGCAGGAGGTCCTATGTGTCCTTGTTTTCAAGAGGGTAGTGAAAAACACAAATGGATGGAGGACCTGATCTAGATTAGTACCTATATTGTGTGTTAAATTTCCTATACCGGATACTATTGGTCTACATTTTAAGGGAGACAGACAGTTATGGATCTTGGGATCTTGGGCAGTCCATAAAACATGGCTAGCTGGTGAGATTCAGGAAAAAAATATTCAAAATCCTTCCGGTCTATCAAGTTGTCCAACAAGGATTTTTGTAACAGACCCTCCAGTTTTTCGTGAAAAATGGAGGAGGAGTCGCATTGCAGCATAGCATGCTACAGAAGAATTTTATCTTTGTCAGAGGGATCAGAAATTTGGTGTAAGAAACCACTTATATAATAACAAACATAAGTGACACTTTTAATGACTTTTATAATATTCATAGACAGTACTAAGCTTATGATCTACTAAGGTTACAGAAATATGTCATTTGCTTTCAGTTGATCGTAAATACCCTGCAGTGCTGCAGTTAAACTCCCATATGGTAAAATGAAAACACATATACATAAAATATATTACATCACTGCTCTTCCAATCACCGTGGGGCAGCTGTAAAAATGCATTGTAATTTCACACAAGATAAACTAGATTTTGTTTTAAGTTGCTTTCTGGTCAGCAGCTCTACATGCCTTCCTACATTTTCTTACAGATGTTAGTTGACATGATAGATATATATTTCTTCTTTGGATTGAGACTACAGAGCATGACGACTTTTTTTTATGTACTACAGCACATACCATACAATTCTATAAAATTGTCATCTTAAGTATAAATTATATACATATAATTCCTTCTTTTGCGACATACTACAAAGAAAACCAGATGCAAGAAATGCTGCCCCTTCTTAACTTTTACAGTTTGCTCTTTTTCTCTTTCATCCCTTCTGCACCCTTCACCAAACCTGAACATGAAGTTATGCCCTAAACAATTATCCCTTTAACTCAGGACTACCATCAGAAATGTCAGGGCCCCATACAGCAAATAATCATAATAACCCATTTGGTTCCCAGGAAGTTAGGTATACAGGCCCCCTCAATAGGTATGTAGGTATATAGCCCCCATTTAGGTTTTTATATAGGACTCCAAGTAGGTAGGTTGGTATATAGGCCGCCCCATAGGTAGGTATATAAGTCCCCTCAGTACGTAGGTAGGTATACAGGTTCCCCCAATAGTTAGGTAGTTATGTAAGACCGCCAGGAAGGTAGGTATATAGGGCCCAGTCAGTAGGTATGTAGATAAATAGATTCCCCAGGAGGTAGGTATGTAGACTCAGTAAAACAACACAATCTGCCCACTCATTCAAATCAATGTATGCAACAAAGAGCCTCAAGACCCAGATTCCCTTAGACTCCAGCACTGAGCTTAATCAACAACAAAATATAGGCTCATTCAAGGCAAGTGTATTTGTATTATATCAAATAGTATCCAATAGTTTTGAAGTAGATCAACTGATCACAATATAAATAGAAACACTGTATAGGTTATAGATCAGTTGCATATAAGTCTGTTATTCAACAGTAACTTAGCTTCCCTATATAGCCCATATATTACCCTCCATTAGTTAGGTAAGTATATAGGCCCTGCCTGTAGGTAGCCAGGTAAATCCCCCCCCCCCCCCTCCAGGAGGCAGGTAGGTATATAGTCCACTTCAGTAGGTAAGAAGGCATATAAAGCCCCCCAATAGGTAGGTATATAGGGTCCCCCAGTACTGTCTGTAGTTAAGTAAATAGGGCTCCCCAGTAGGTAGGTAGATATATAGGGGCCTCCAGTAAGTATATAGGCCCCCACAGCAGGTATGTATATAGGGCCCCCACGTATTCAGAAAAGCATATAGGCATCCCCCTAATAGTTTCCCGTAGTAAGTAGGTAGGCATAAAGGCACCCCATTAAATATTTTAAAAAGCTCTCTCTGCCCCTGCCTACATCTTAGTTGTATGTGCATAGCATGGACGCACATACAATCGAGACAACCTAAATGCTAGAAAGAATAGGCCAGTGGCCTGATATTTCTACCAATCCTGTGAACAAGGGGGCACAATCTAAGATTATATACAGTAAAGATCAAAAGCAATGTCAGAAATTAGTATTTCATTCAAAGATGCTTAAAACAAACTTCCAGCAAACATGGTTGGAAAAGGACAGATTAGATGGACAAACAGTCTCTTTCTACTACGAATCTTCTGTGTTTCACCCTTCTATTAAATATGGGTTTATTCCTTTTTGCAAGCTACAGTACATATAGTACCTTTCCATGTATTTCTTTACCTCCAATACTCTTAATTCCTCTATAAAGAAATGAGGCTGTCCCAAAAAAATCAATAGAGGGTTTACGCAATTGTTTTTTCTTTTTAAACACCTAAAACTTACTTGCTATTCCGTGATCATCTTCTTCTTGCTCTGATAATAAACAAATCTTAAGAAATCTGAAAACTCATGCACTATGTCCACAGTTTTTTTCAGTTCCCCTATAACAGGGTTCATTCCTTTATCAATTACAGTATCTCACAAAAGTTACTACATCCCTCATATTTTTGTAAATATTGTATTATATCTTTTCATGGGACAACACTGAAGATATAACCCTTTGACACAATGTAAAGTAGTCAGTGTACAGCTTATATACCAGTGTACATTGGGTGTGCTCTCAAAATAACTTAACACACAGCCATCCATCTCTAATCCACTGGCAACAAAGGTGAGTACAACCCTAAGTGAAAATAGACCCATTGTGCCCAAAGTGCTAATATTTTGTGTGGCCACCATTATTTTTCAGCACTGCCCTAACTCTCTTGGGCATGGAGTTCACAAGAGCCTCACAGGTTGCAGCCACTGGAATCCTCTTCTACTCCTCCATGAGGACATCACTGAGCTGGTGAATGTTAGAGACCTTGTGCTCCTCCACCTTCCATTTAAGAAAGCCCCACAGATGCTCAATAGGTTTTAGGTCTGGAGACATGATTGACCAGTCCAGCATCTATGCCCTTATTTTCTTTAGCAAGGCAGTGGTCGTCTCGGAGTTGTGTTTGGGGTCGTTATCATGTTGGAATACTGCCCCCGAAGGGGGATCATGTTGTGCTTCAGTATGGCAATCATGGTTCCCCTTAATGAACTGTAGCTTCCTAAAGCCCGCAGCATTTTTATAGTCCAAAACCATAACTCTGCCACCACCATGCTTGAATATAGCTGGTTTTGGGGTCATGCTGCTGCAAGACACAGCAATAGTCAAGGTCCTATTCCAAAAAATCATGTTTAAAAAACTCTTTATTCTCAGTGTCCATAAGGGCTTTCTGCGGGTTTTGGGTCAGCTATTTAAAAGGGGGTGTCGGGGGGTGAAAAAGGGGCAGTACTTGTCGTGGCCCTTATCAAAAAGGGCCCCAGTAATATGTTTTAAAATGGGAAGTTGTAATGGGGGGGGCCCCCTTTTGATTATTTTTCAGGGGGCCCCCGGAAACCCTGCACCCTAAAAACTAGGGCCCTGTCAGTGAACCCCCTGTCCCCAAGGGAAAATGTTCTTGCTCCCATAAAATTAAGACGTTTTTTTGGTCCTGGGAAAAGGGTGATGGGGGGCCCCTCCCATTACCATTCCATTTCCAATACCGGCATCTACTTACGTGTCAAAGGGACCCCGCAGCAGCTCCTACCGATGTACCTACTATAGCTACGCAATCTTTATCTTTTCATTTCCTTGCTGCAGTTTTGGTGGGACAGCCAGGGGGCTTCTGCCAGTTACCATCTGCCATTTAAAAAACCCGTTGTCTTTTTGTTAAAAGGGGCCCTGTAGCAGCTGTTACTGCTGTCCCTGCTGTGCAAGTTATCTCTCTTTTAGTAAGCATTAAAATTTAAATTTTAATTTTTTAGCCGGGTGAATCTTTTTGTGACTTTTAACCCAAATTATCTTCAGTAAGATGTACCCCCCCTAGCACTTTACTGTTGTGGATGGTAATTCCAGCTTTCCCCCCCCTGTTTCGATCTAAAAAATTTAAAATGATCATCTTTTCCCTTGACTTTTTAAAGGGGGTCGGTGATTTTCAAGATCGGTTTTTTCTTAAACCCCCTCAAGGTCTTTTTGGGTATATTCAGGACTCCCGCGCGTCGGCCTCGACCCAGATCACTCCTGGGGGTGGGGGTCAGGTGGGTTAACCCTAATTTTGCGACCGATAATTAAAAAGGGGTTTTCCGCGTATGTCAATATTTGCAGAGGGACCGCTATAAAATAAAAAAACACTACCAGGATTGTGTATTTTGTTTAAAACACCCCACAAAAACCTTTAAAAAAAAAGTGAACAAAAAACGTCATTGGGGACCACTTTGGTAAAAAATAAAAGCAGCAATTCACCCCCCAAAAAAACAGGCCCTACACAGCCCAAAACAGCAAAAAAAAAAAAGTTTTGGGGTCAGAATGGGCAACATAAAAACGCAAATTTTTATAGACCTATTTCTACTGTATAAGTAATAAAACATAAACTATATAAAATCTATATCATTGTAATTGTACCGACCTCCAAAGTGAAGTTATCCACTCATTCACACTGCATGGTGAACGCTGCAAAATTGAAACCCAAAAAACAATAACAGAACTGCATATTTTCCCCCCATTTTCATGGCCCAATGCTAAAAAAACTATGAAACACCTGTGCACAATACACCCCTATATGAGATCCATGCACAATACACCCCTATATGAGATCCATGAGCGGTGTTGAATCTAAAATGGGGCGACTTCTGGAAGGTTTTACATGTTCTGGTTACTTGGAGGCTTTGCAAATGTGACATGGCCCCACCAAAAAGTGCGCACTAAAAGGCAAATAGCGCTCCCTCCCTTATACGCCCTGCCATGTGCCCAAATAGCAGTTTACACCCACATGTAGGGTATTGCCAAACTTGGAAGAAATTGTGTAACAAATTTGTAGGTGCTTTTTTCCAGGATTCCTTGTAAATATGAAACATTTTAAGCTAAAATTGAAGATTGCTGGAAAAAAATATTTTTTTTAATTTTCACAGCCTAATGCTAAAAATAATTTAGAATACCTGGGGTTGGTTTTTACTCACTAGGTGTTTTTCCTATTTTGAGGTTTTGGGGTTTACCAAAAAGGCACTAGGGCCCATATGGGGTATTCTAAAAAAAGCAGACCTGGGGGAATTGATATTAAGTTGCATTTACCTGGTCACATTTATCGTATTGCAGTGAATAATAGATAAATATTGAAAATCTGAAAAAAAAGTGAAATTTTGAAATTTCCCCTCCACTTCGCTTTAATTTCTGTGAAATACCTAAAGGGTTAACAAACTTCCTAAACACTGTTGTAAATACTTTAAGTGGTCTAGTTTCTTAGATGGAGTGATTTTTGGGGGTATCTAACATGCAGGCCCCTCAAAGCCACGTCAGAACTGGAGTGGTCCCTAAAAAAATTTATGTTGCAACTTTTCTTGAAAATGTGAGAAATTACTACTAAGTTTCTAAGCCCCCAAAACTCTTAAAACAAAAAAGACATTTAAAAAATGATGCCAACCTATAGTGGACATATGGTAGATGCTAGTTATAAAATATTTTGTGGCAGAAATTTTGGAACTTTCAAAATGACAAATTTTTCCAAATTTTCACAGAGTTTTGATATTTTTTTTTTTTTAAAACAATGTTTCATTAGGAAAATACAGAGATCACACATCTGATATGACAATGGTACCAGCATAAATACAGATGTCACGGGGGTCGCGGCCTCCGCTGCCCCCACGACCATCTCCCCGCTCGCAGGGGGTCTGGCGCGGCGGCTGCGGCGGCCCGCGACCACCCCTCTGCTGCCTCGGCGCCGCCTCTCTTACCTGGCCGCGCTCCGGTGAACGCCGCGCCTGCCTGTCCCGGCCGTCGTGCGCGTGGCCGCCGCTTAAGGCGCGCGCGCGCCGGCTCTCTAAATTTAAAGGGCCAGTGTCCCGATAATTGGTTATTGTCGGGCGCTGGTCCTATTTAGGTATCCGCCCCAGTAAATTCCTGCCAGTCTGTTGGTGTTTTTTGGTGCGTTAGAGAGTATTGGAGTTCCGTATTGATTACCCGTGTACCAGTCCGCTTGCTTACGTTTCCTGACCTTGCCTGTTTGCCGCCTGCCCTGA
>JAODAL010019003.1:0-73196 GCA_025379985.1 Phyllomedusa bahiana | reverse complement strand
CATGTATATCCTATAGAGGGCCGTCCCCTCCATAAATGTATATCATCAGACGGGTCCGTACCTCCAAAACTTATCACCCTTAGATGGGCCCCTGTCACCTCCATACATTTTCTCTTAGACTGGGTCCTGTCACCTCCAAACATGTATCATCCTATAGACCGGGTCCCGTCCCCTCCTACTGTATCATCTTAGACGGGCCCTGTCACCTCATACATGTATCATCTTAGACTGGGCCTGTCACCTCCAAAATTATCATCTTGGGACGGGCCCCGTCACCTCCATCATGATCATCATTAGAGGGTCCGTACCTCCTACATGTTTCATCTATAGACCGGGTCCCGTCACCTCTACATGTATCATTTTTAAGAGGGTCCTGTCCCTCCATAATGTATCATCCTTAGACTGGGTCCTGTCCTCCCTACATGTATCATTATAGATGGGGTCCGTCCCCTCCATACAGGTTTCTTTCCTAAAAGGGGCCCGTCCCTCCATACATGTATCCCCTATAGATGGGCCCGTCCCCCATAATGTATCCCCTATAGCTGGGTCCTGTCCCCTCCATAAAATAATTTCAATCAAAGACGGGTCCGTCACTCCTTTCATGTATACATCTAGCCCGGGTCCTGTACCTTATCATGTATCATCCTATAGATGGGTCCTGTCACCTCCATACTGTACACCCATAGACGGGTCCGTCACCCCATACATTTTTAACCCTTGAGGGGCCCTGTCACCTCCTACTGTATCATCCTATAGATGTCCTGTCCCCCCTTTTATACATGTTTTCATCATTAATGTCCTTCCCCCATCTTTATCAATAGACTGGTCCTGTCACCCCCATACTTTTTATTTTTAGACGGCCCGTCCCTCCATCATGTATATCATAAGACGGGCCGTCCCTCCATACATGTTTCATCTTAGACGGGTCCTGTACCTCCTAATGTATCACCCTACATCATCTAGACTGGGTCCTGTCACCTCCATACATGTATCATCATCTAGACTGGGTCCTGTCACCTCCATACATATATCATCATCTAGACTGGGTCCTGTCACCTCCATACATGTATCATCATCTAGACCGGGTCCTGTCACCTTCATACATGTATCATCCTATAGACTGGGTCCTGTCACCTCCATACATGTATCATCCTATAGACTGGGTCCCGTCACCTCCATACATGTATCATCATCTAGACTGGGTCCCGTCACCTCCATACATGTATCATCATCTAGACTGGGTCCCGTCACCTCCATACATGTATCATCCTATAGACCGGGTCCCGTCACCTCCATACATGTATCATCATCTAGACTGGGTCCTGTCACCTCCATACATATATCATCATCTAGACTGGGTCCTGTCACCTCCATACATGTATCATCATCTAGACTGGGTCCCGTCACCTCCATACATGTATCATCATCTAGACTGGGTCCCGTCACCTCCATACATGTATCATCATCTAGACTGGGTCCCGTCACCTTCATACATGTATCATCCTATAGACTGGGTCCTGTCACCTCCATACATGTATCATCCTATAGACCGGGTCCCGTCACCTCCATACATGTATCATCATCTAGACTGGGTCCCGTCACCTCCATACATGTATCATCATCTAGACTGGGTCCCGTCACCTCCATACATGTATCATCATCTAGACCGGGTCCTGTCACCTTCATACATGTATCATCATCTAGACCGGGTCCTGTCACCTTCATACATGTATCATCATCTAGACTGGGTCCTGTCACCTCCATACATGTATCATCATCTAGACTGGGTCCCGTCACCTCCATACATGTATCATCATCTAGACTGGGTCCCGTCACCTCCATACATGTATCATCATCTAGACCGGGTCCTGTCACCTTCATACATGTATCATCCTCATCCTATAGACCGGGTCCCGTCACCTCCATACATGTATCATCATCTAGACCGGGTCCTGTCACCTTCATACAGTGCCTTGCAAAAGTATTCGGCCCCCTTGAACTTTTCAACCTTTTGTCACATTTCTTGCTTCAAACAAAGATATGAAATTTTCTTTTTTTGCGAAGAATCAACAACAAGTGGGACACAATTGTGAAGTGGAACAAAATTTATTGGATGTATGATCCTATAGACTGTGAGCAGCAGTTTTCAGCTCTTTCCACAGATTCTCGATTGGCTTCAGGTCTGGACTTTGACTTGGCCATTCTAACACCTGGATACGTTTATTTGGGAACCTTCCATTGTAGATTTTGCTTTATGTTTGGGATCATTGTCTTGTTGGAAGATAAATCTCCGTCCCAGTCTCAGGTCTTTTGCAGACTCCAACAGGTTTTTTTCCAGAATGGTCCTGTAGTTGGCTCCATCCATCTTCCCATCAATTTTAACCATCTTCCCTGTCCCTGAAAAGCAGGCCCAAACCATGATGCTGCCCCCACCATGTGTGACAGTGGGGAAGGTGTGTTCAGGGGGATGAGCTGTGTTGCTTTTACGCCAGACATATTGTTTTGCATTGTGGCCAAAAAGTTTGATTTTGGTTTCATCTGAGCAGAGCCCCTTCTTCAACATGTTTGGTGTCTCCACAACAGTATCATGGACCTGCCTGGTGTGTTCCTTGGTCTTCATGATGCTCTCTGCGCTTTAAACAGAACCCTGAGACTATCACAGAGCAGGTGCATTTATACGGAGACTTCATTACACAAAGGTGGAATATTTATCATCATCAGTCATTTAGGACAACATTGGATCATTCAGAGATCCTCACTGAACCTCTGGAGTGCGTTTGCTGCACTGAAAGTAAAGGGGCCGAATAATATTGCACGCCCCACTTTTCAGTTTTTTATTTTTTACAAAAGTTTAAAATATCCAATAAATTTCGTTCCACTTCACAATTGTGTCCCAATTGTTGATTCTTCACCCAAAAAATTTAAATGTTATATATTTATGTTTGAAGCCTGAAATGTGGCAAAAGGTTGAAAAGTTCAAGGGGGCCGAATACTTTCACAAGGCACTGTACATGTGCCATCCAATAGACTGGGTCCTGTCGCCTCCATATCTGTGTCATCATAGAGTCCTGGTCCTGACACCTCTATATATGTCAAAAAATATATTGTATCAGCAGCAAACTTGAACAAATAAACTTGAGTGCACACCTCAATGACCTGGATCAAGGTCTTACAGAAAGCTTCCAAAAAATGAAAAAGGCAGCACTTCAAAAAAATAAAGTCAATTTATTAACCAACAGCAGCAACGTTTCGGTTCTGAACAGAACCTTTCCAAAGCACGTGCTTGAGAAAGGTTCTGTTCAGAGGAGCTTGGCTGTGTAATGACTGCCAGTCTCTTGCTCTAATGACCTGGGCTTCGGTGGCAGTTTTTTAGATTAAAACACCTAGTAAAGCTGGCCAGTTAAAGGGAATGTGCAATCAAAAAATGACTTACTAACTCACGTTTTTATGTTAAACACTTTTTTATGAATTTCTATTTAAAAAATTAGTTTTTTTAGTTTTTAATTTTACACATCACTTTCAATATTTTTTTAAAATTCTTAAGTCCTGCAGCTTTCATTTTGGCCACTAAGCCTAATAATAGTCTTACACTTCTTGTTCTGTAGTGAAGAATTCTTAGTTGTCTGCTCATTATCAGCACAAAGAGGGTCAAACTGCAAGGTGACACCAGTGTGAATAGATAACACAAAATCCACCAGTCACAGTAGGAGATGTCACAGTTCTCCCTCTCCCCCTCCCTGCACACTGACTTCTTACCAGGTCACAGAGGATGTCTAGAAAACTCTTCTATAGAAGTCAATGGGATTGATCCTGTTCACAGGCTCCCATGTGCACGAAGCTGCTGTAAAGCATCTTTCAGAATGCTGTTAAAAGCAGCTAAGGCAAGATTGCTGTCCCCACAGTCATATATAGATGACTGAATTGAGAAATCTACAGAAAATAAAAACAGCTAAGAAGAAAAGAATATGGATCAGGGTCTTGTTAAAGTAAAAAAAAAAAAATTGTCGACAGATTCCCTTTAAGGGGAGAAGCCCTGGCGGCTGGGGGAGTTGAATGTGTAGCTTCCCCTCACCCCTTTAGCTAAACTGATAGCTCATTCCTTTCTTTGCCTATAGGGAGAGAGTTGTCCATTTAGCTGAGGAGAGAGGAGAACCTGCAGAGCGACTTCACTGGGTATCTGACTGTGAAACCTACAGCTATTTCATGCTGCCTGTCGTTCGATAAAGTAGTTGACTGGTTCCCTTTAAATCCCCTGGAAATAAAAAATAAAAAAAAATACATATTTGACATCATTACATCCGAAATTCCCCAAACTAACGAATTATCAAACCCCAAATTGGTATCAATGAAGCAACGCCCTCAAACAGCTCTGACGGGGAAAAAAAAAATGTTGCATGTCTTCAACTACAGTGACAGTGTTTTATTGTGAAAAAGTAGAAAATCTATTAAATCTGTTCGCCATTATTTTATGGTCCTAAAGAATAAAATTATTATAGTATTTTTACTGCATGTTAAATGGCGTAAATTTAAAACGCAAACAAACCTATGGCTGAATTACTGTTTTTGTTTTGTTTTTCTACTCCTCCTAGAAAGAATTGATAAAAATGAATCTATATATATTAAGATGTATTTATATATTTCTCTATATGTTGCTCAAAAATGTGCCACTAAAATATAAGGTTCATACTGCAAGAAAAAGCCCTTATTTGGCTGTTGTTAATATATATATATATTTTTTTTTAAAGTCACAATACTTGTAAAGCGAAAATTTAAATTGCTGATTAATTTGCTGAACATAGATGCAGATTTTAGCTGTGTGTTAGGACAGTGTTTAATATCAGGGCTGTGGAGTCGGAGGCGGTGCCTATTTTGCAGGAGTCGGAGTCGTCATAAAATGGACCGACTCCGACTCCCAAAATATATAATAAGTTGGTCCAGTTAGTTTGATGCAGTGCAAAGAGTAAGAGGGAATTGGGTGTTGCATTGCTCCTGCACCCATATCTTCAGCCTCCATCACATGAGGAGTGTAATTGATGACATGAGCAGGTCAAAGCGTGCCCCAGGAAGAAGTTTTGCCCCCAGGGCCAATGCAGATTTTCAGCAAAAATTTTTCACCTGCTTTCAAAACAAGTAGAAATAGAGATCATAAATTTATCAAAAACTGAATGTGGCTGAGGCAATTCTCTTTATACCTGAACATTGTTGAGATGTTGCCTCTGTGCGTCACCGATTTGCCACCAACCCAATTTTGTGTGAGAGGCAGTTCTCTTGCCTGGAAAATATTACGATCAGATGTGTGGTACATGTATGCAGGCTTTGATGGAGGCGATTACTATTTCTCCGAACAAAGTTCAGAGACTCCACAAATGTTCTTCCAGTGTTTTGTTTTTGGAATATTTACATTTTTTTGCATTGTTCTTAAATCATATCCAATATTCAATTTACAATACAAAACAAAATGGTAACAATGTTTTTGTACTTGTCACTTCAGGGCTTCCATATCTCACCATCCACTACTGCTTTGTACATGTGGCTACTGTCACATTTTATTATACAGTCATTCTTACCCATCTTATACATAAATTTGACTTGAAGGTATTTAGCATCTGCCTTAGTTCTGCTGATTCCTTTCCTTGTATACTGCATTGTTATGTTTTGCTCCTAAAAATCAAAAAATGTTAATTTTTTTTATTTTTATTTAGTAATTTGGGAAATCCTCCTATTGGTTTTCAGCACTGCTGAATCCTTCTGGGCTCTGGATCGATTCAAGCAGGTCTATGACCAAAATATGAGCCCTCTTCTACAACTTTCCCCAATGTTTGGTGCTGGACATGTTACCCCTTTGTTGTCAGTGTCTGGTTCTACCTAAATTGCTTGATTATTGTATCATAAGGTGATAAACAGCCTGATGTTACCACTTTACTACAGTATGAGGGAGTCGGGACTTTGGCTTGCCGACCACAGCCCTGGTTAATTGTATAGAATAGACAGACAAAAGATTGATGTATTAAAAGGCAAATGTTTCAGGTAACAGCTGTAACTTTTAGTCACCTCAGGGCTTTAATAATATGATTTTTACATTGGTTTTAACAGGCTATACTTGGCACAAAACTGGATGTCCTACGGACCTTTTTCCGTTCCAAAGACTTTTCAGTGAAGATAAACCATGGCTTCTATGGAAGAAATAGCCCACCAAATTATTGAACAGCAGATGGGAGAGGTATTATTTCAGAATTCTATCATTTTACTTTTCGAATGTTGATCCTTCCAAGGGTCTGTTTACACTGTGTTTTGAGTGATAGATTGGAAGAATCTGTTAGTGTACACCTTAGACAGGTGTCTCATATTTACTATTGACTAGACATACAATGATGTGTTGTGCCATAGGCTCCCATGTTAAAGTACAGTGTGGAAGGATCTCCAATTTTTTAAATGGAATGCCTCTATAATGCAGCAAAAGGATTATGCCATCCAGCTAAAAATATGGTGTAACAACATGCACCAGGCCTTTGTCGGGTGAATGGATACATTTGACATATGCACCAGGAGTTTTGCAGTATTAATTTAGCTGAAACGTTGCAGTGACATGGGTCAATAAAGTACACCTATTTTCATTTCTCCTGTTGGAGCTCTGCAGTGTTTTTGTTTTATTGGAATTTAAAATAATTAGAAAATTCAACCTCATTATTTTGAAATTATTATGTGTGTATGTATTTGTGTGTGTTGAAGCCAGAAGCTTACATACACAATATAAAAAGACATGTGCATGTTTTTCTCACTATCTGACATGAAATCAGAATAAACCTTACCCGTTTTAGGTTGATTAGGATTACCAACATTATTTACATTTGCCACGTGCCAGAATAATGAAAGAGAGAGATTTTTTTAAGGCATATTGATTTACTTTATGCCAATAGTCATATATTGGTTTTCATACTATTAAGATTACTATGCCTTTTAAAACAATTTGCCCATATGTTGATGTCATGTCTTTGGAAGCTTCTGGCTTTATTGCAAAATCTGAGTTAATTAGAGACATCGTATGTGGATGTATTTTTAAAGGCACTCCTGAAAAGCAATGCTTTGTGTGTATCATAATGGGAAAGTCTATAAGAAATCATGCACTAGTTTTCTCGGAAGTGGTGTGTTTATGCCACTTGTCTGGATCATCCTTGGGGTGCTTGGTCAATGGTGTTGTTGGATGACGCGGAATGAGGGTATTAATTGGTGTATTTAATGGTATTTATTATAGATGAGAATGTCCCTGCCATCATTACTGCTAAGGAAGGACACCGTCTTTTGGGCTTTGTTCCGACATGTGAATATCAAATCCACCGATGGACAAAAGCCAAATATGAACCTTCGTGATGAGGATGGACGGTATGATATGGTAAGATATAGTGTCATTTTATCCACTCTGAAATACGAGAAAGTTCTGTATCATAATGGGCTTAACCCCTTAAGGACCACCAGCCTGTTTTTGGACTTTCCTGCCCAGCCCTTTTTTTGAAATCTGACTTGAGGCCCTTAATGTGAGGAATAACTTTTTGACATTCTTACCTATCCATGTGATTTCACAGATTTTCTTCTCGTGACACATTGTGCTTTGTGTTAGTAAGAAATTATTTTATCCTTACATGTATTGTTTTTTTGTGAAATTATAAAATTTTCATGAAAATGTCGTATAAAAAATCTTGTGATTTTGAAAGTTTCATAAATTTCTGCGTTACTATGAACAGATAACTTATTCACCACAAAATAGTTCTTATAACTAGCAATATACAATTGTCCCTATTGGTTGGCATCATTTTTTTAAAATGTGGTCCCCCTTCTTTTTATATATATTTCATTAGAGGGCGTAGAAATTTAGTAGTAATTTCTCACATTTTCAAGAAAATTAGTCATTTCATTTTTTTTTGGGACCGTCAGTTCTGTACGTTGGATTTGAGGGGCCACACTGTATGTTACCCCCATAAATGACCCCATCTAAGAAACTACACCCCTAAAGTATTTACAACGTTTTTTGGAAGTTTTTTTAAAACCCTTTGGGTTTTTTCCCACAAAAATTTAAAAGCAAAGTGGAGGGAAAAAATTTCAAAAATTTCACTTTTTTTTGGATTTTCAATTTTTTATCCATTATTCCTGGAATTTCCCCGGAAAATGTGACTAGGAAAAGAAATGTAATATTTTTTCCCCCCTGGTCTGCCGTTTTTAGAATTTTCCCAAAATGGGCCCAAGTGCATTACTTGGCTCACCCTTTTGCCCCGGAATGGGAGGAGCCCCTTCTGGTTTTTGGGGGGGGCTCTTTTTCAATAAATTTTTTATTTAGGGGCCCCTTTCAGGTTTGGGGGAACCCTTTAAGGTGTTTTAAAACTTAATAAAAACCCCCTTAAAAAAAACCCCTTTAATTGGAAACCCCCACCTTTAAAAGGTATATTTTCAGGGGGGAAAGGGGGGGGTTTATCGAAGCCACAGGCGAGCCCACAAATTTTTTTTTAAAATTGGGCCTGTGAAAAAAAAAAAAAATTTTTTTTTCCAAAATTCTCCCAATTTTAGCTTAAGTTGTTTAATTTTTTACAAGGAATCCGGGGAAAAAAAAAACCCCAAAATTTTTTGTTAAAAAAATTTTCTTCCAAGTTGGGGAAAAAAACCCTACATTTTGGTTTTTTTTGAAAACCCTGCTTTTTGGGCGCTGGCAGGGGTATAAAGGGGGGGGGAGCGCTTTTTTGGTTTTTTTGGAACACAATTTTGGGGGGGCCCAAAGTCGCTTTTGCAAAGCCCCCAAAGAAACCCAAACAGGTAAAACCCCTTTCCCAAAGTCCCCCCAATTTTAGATTCAACCCCCCTCGGGGGATCTCATTTAGGGGTTTATTGGGCCCTTTTGGGGGTGCACGGGTTTGTTCCATCTTTTTTTTAGCTTTGGGGCCCCGGGAAAATGGGGGGGGGGGGGGAAAGGAAAAAGAAAATTTCCCAATATTGTTTTTTGGGTTTTAAATTTTTCAGCGTTCCCCGTGCGTGAAAATTGATGTGAAAACCTTTACTAGGGGCCGGTACAATTGCAATGGAAAAATTTTTAAATAGTTTTTTCTGTTTTACTTTTTTAAATAAAATTGAAAAAACTTTCTTTTAAAAAAAAATTGCGGTTTTTATGTTGTCCTTTTTTAAAACCTTCAAAAACTTTTTTTTTTTTTGCTGTATGCAGGGGCTGGTAGGGCCTTTTTTTTTTGGCGGGTGAATTGATGCTTTTATTGGGGAACCCTTATGGGGTTTCATTACAACACTTTGTTTTACTTTTTTAAATTTTTGGTTTTTTTGAGGCGTTTTTGAACAAAATACAGCCAAACCGGTATGTTTTTTATTTTTATTGCGGTCACTGTGATTAGATATGACATGCTGCTTTACTCAGCAGGACCGAAACGGGGTTTCAGGGAAAAACCCACAATTTTTTATATTTTTTTTTTTTTTTACTGCTTTTTTACCCAAAAAAAAACTTTTTTAATTAAACAGGGGGAAAAAAAATTTTTTTCATCGCCATAAATCTGGGGGCCATAACTTTTTTTTTTTTTCTGTGTATGGGGGCTGTTTTTACTGGTTTTTTTTTTTTGCGGGGTGAGGTTTTCGTTTCTATTGGTTTCATTTTTGGGGGGGCAAAAACTTTTTGATAAATTTTTTAAAAAACCGTTTTTTGGAAAAGGCCCGAGTGAAAAAAAAAAACTGCAATCCCCAGTTGTGTTTTTTATTTTTATTTTTAACAGCGTCAATGTGCATTTTCCCTTAAAACGGTTTTTCTTTTCTTTTGTGGGCGATAAAATTTTGGCGATAAACCCCAAATTTTTTTTTAGTTTTTTTTTTTTGTTGGGAAACACTTTAAAAAAAAAAAAAAAAAAAAAGGGTTTTTTTTTTTTTAAAAGAAAATTTATGCATAAACTGTCTTCTGGAGCCAATAAGTTTTTTTTTTTTTTTCCGTAACAGAGTGTGGGTTTTTACGTTTTTTTTTCCCGGGGGTGAATGGAAGTTTTAATTGGTACAAAGGGGGCGGGGTTTTTTTGGGGGTTTTTTATCACTTTTTTTTTTCCCCTTTTATTTTGCCCGCGGGATAACAAAAAAACGTTTAAATTTGTGATTTTTTTTTTTTTTTTTTTTTTTTTACGGGGGTTCAAACCTAAAGGGTTAAATTAACTTAAGATTTTTAGGGCAGGTCGTTACCCACGGGCGATACCAAAAATGGGTTAAATTTTATTTAATTTTTTTATCTTTTTTGGGGCGATTGGCGTTTGAAAAGGGGGAAAAAGGGGGGGTTTTAGTGTTTTTTTTTTATTTTTCGGGGGGTTTGGGTTTTAATTTTTTCACTTTATTTAAATTTTTTTTTTTTTTTCTTTTACTTATCCCCAATTGGGGGGTTTGAAAAGAAGGGTTTTTTAGATCTCTCATTCAATAGGAATCAATTTTCACAGCTTGGTGCTAGGGGGCTGGTTCCTATGGTTTTGTCATCACGAGGCCCGGGGCCCTGCCCCCAGGGCCCCGGCCCCCGGGGTTTGTGCGTCACAGACTAACCCTTCATGCCTTCCGTGTGCTGTCAGAGGGCGGAGCTTTCCGGTTGAGCGGGTCCAAGCAGCTGCTGCCCGGGCCGGCAGAGGGCGCAGGAGGACGATCTCCTCCTGCGTTTTCCCTTAGTTATTGCGGGCCCGATTGTCGCAATTTAAATTTAAAGGGGGTTAACCCTCCCCCCCCGGGGGCGTCCGGGGTCGGGGCCCCACGCTGCGGGTTTTCAGTGTAAATTTAAAAGCTGACACCCCGCGCCCTTTGCGCGAACCCCTGCTTTTGGGGTTTTTTTCGCGATCCCCAGGAAAGAAGCAAACGTCCCCGGGGGCCCGGGAAACCCCCAAAAACCCCCTGGGGGGGTTTTGCATACGTCCAAGGTCGTGAAGGGGTTAAAGGGCCCACCTGCAGTAAGAAGCCATTTCTGCAAAAGAAACATATAAAAGCCAAATTAAAGTTTTTTTTTTTTTTTTTTTTTAAAAATTTTTTATTGAGTTTTTTAAAAAAGGGAAAAACATATTAACAATAAAAAATAAAATTGACGGGCAGAGGGGTTTGAAAAAGTTGAACCCAAAAAGGATGGTAAGATTCAAACTTATACAAAAATGTAGTTAGAAAGGTCGCCAAAAACCCGCGGGGCAAGAGGAAATGGGGGGACAATCCTGCCCCTTTTTGGAAAAAAATTTGAGAAAGAAGATTAAGTTTGCAAATAACACCGGAAAAAAAGAACCCACATTTTTTGGGGGACATGTCCTGTGGTCGGGGAAAAAACAAAATTGAACTTAAACATTATTTTTTTGGGGGGGGGAAAAAAGGAGAAGGCCCTTTGGGAAAACCCCCAAAAAAACACCATTTCCCAAAAATGTGAAAAAAAAACGGGGTGGCCCCCCCCCCCCCATCCCCCCCCGTTTGTTTGGGGTTTGTTTTGCTGCAGGGGGGACTGGTGCACTTCACCCAAAAAAGATGGAACATGAGGAAAAAGATTATTGGCAATTTGAAGCAAATTTTCCCCAAAACATCGCCCGGAAATTTAAAGCCTTTTGGGTTTGGGAAAAGGGTCTTTCCCAAAAGGACAATGACCCCCAAAACTTAAGCCAAACTGGTTACAAAGTGACTTAAGGATAACCAAGTCAATATTTTGGAGTGGCCATTACAAAGCCCTGATCTCAATTCTATTGAAAATTTATGGGTAAAGCTGAAAAGGCAGGTGCGAGCAAGACGACCTACAAACATGGATCAGTTACACCAGTTCTGTCAGGAGGAATGGGCCAAAATTCCTATCAACTATTGGGAGAAACTTGTGGAAGGATATCCTAAACATTTGACCCAAGTCATACAGTTTCAGGGCAATCCTACCAAATACTAATGAAATATATGTAAACTTTTGACTTTGCAGAAAGTAATAAAACACCTTAAAAAATTCTCTCATTATTCTGGCATTTGGCAAATATAAATCATTTTGGTAATCCTAATTGACCTAAAGTAGGTAAGGTTTATTCTGATTTCATGTCACATAGTGAGAAAAACATGCAGATGTGTCTTTTTATATAGTGTATGGAAACTTCTGGTTTCAGCTGTGTGTGTGTATATAAGATTATTAAGATATTTTTATGGCATGGATGCTCATACTCCCCTTCTATTGCCCTGATGTACTACTAGTCTGTTTCTCTTGGTTGGCACTTTGATATACCATTCTGGCATGTGACTGTTTCAACTAATTTCCTAAAAGATGACCACTGCAGCCAGAGACTGGTAGGTGTGAGGTTTTTATCCATAAATTGTAGCATAAACTTTTATTTTCTTCCTGTTTTATAAAGCATGGATAAATTAGGACAGCATAAATTAGTGATGGGCGTGATGATTTCAGTGGCCTACTTCATAGGGATAAATATGTTAATTTTGGATAGCTTATACATTTTATTTCTTGCAGTGCGATGCCACTGCTATGGGGCAGAAATCCTTCTCTTGCCCACCCACCACCTGTTGACAGCCTATACATAGTGTAAAGGAGACAGTGTCAGACCAACCCAATGTTCCTGTAAATTCTGCAGAACTGTTACATATTTACAAATTCGTGACCCACTTTTCAAATTAGCGCCATCACAACTTTACGCAACGTTTAGTGTTCAGCTTATATGGGCTGACAAGTTACTTTTTTTTTTTTTATTTAAAGATTTATTGGATTTTCAAAATATAACAAGGCAATACATTGTAGTAAACAAGACAAGTTGCTACCAATATGAGCCAAAGTCAAATACAAGGTTTACATAAGAGCAACTACAAGCGACAAACTTGTATAATCGAAGATATGCAGGACCCTTCACTGTATGTGTCAAGGGTCTCTTGTGGTCCACAACCGGTGGGTGTCTACGGAAATGCAAGTGAGCACTAATAATCGGAGGGAGTGGATGATGTTCCTAAAGGGCGTGAAAGAGTGCCATTGAGACCCCCTTTTCGCTTTTGGGAAACAGCATAGAGGGGGGAAGGAGAAAAAAGGAAAAACGAAGAGGAAGAGGGGGGGAAAAGAGAAAAAAAAAAATAGACCAATGTCTCTCAATCCCGATCCCACCCGCACCCCCCCGACGACGACGCCCCCCCCCCCCCCCCGACCAAGCCCACTCCCAAGTGGGGGAGATAGATGCGAAGGGACTCAAGAAGATTAAAGAGTTAAGGCTCGGAATTCCGTGGAAGTTAGGTATTCCGTCCAGGGGGGCCCAAGTCCGCAAGAACTTGGTTATATTCGCGTCCGTTTTAGCCACGAGCTCCTCCATGCGATGTGTGTGTGCAACCTCGTCTACCCAATCTGCTAGGGATGGGGGAGAGGTAGTCTTCCATTTATGTGGGATGACTGACTTAGCTGCTTGGAGCAAGTGCCTAGTGAGAGATTTCTTATAGGCCGAACATGGGAGCTGGAACATGAACAAAAGGACCGCTTCGGGCATATCAGGAATAATAGTGCCAGTGCAGTCTCTGATTGCAGTGAGAATCGCCGACCAGAATGGTCTGATGTGTGCACAGCCCCACCAGATATGTGACATAGTGCCCACCTCTGACCCACAGCGCCAACATGTTGATGGGACGCTTGGCCACTGTTTATGTAACAAGGCTGACGAGTTACTTTTAATAACCCATGTGTTGATGAAGTAGTACTTAAAGGGAACCTGTCACATAGGTTGTGCCCCCTTTGCTGAGGGCAGCACAAGCTAGTGTCAGACCTGCTGTTCCCAGCACTGTGCCCCTTAGTCTGTAAGATGCTGTAGATTTAGAGCATTTACCCCTTAAATCTTATTCATGAGCAGGTGTTAGCCCCACCCACCAAAGGCTATCCCCACCCACTGACAGTTATTCACATGTTTCTACCTATTCAAAGTCATAGGTTTGTCAGTCGAGGTGGGTGGAGCTAGCCTCAGATTGACCTGGTTTGAAAAAAACTGACTCTGAATGACTCTTCTGGCTGAAAACTGCAGATTTGAGCATTAAATACACGAACACTACAATATCTTACAGAATAAGGGACACAGCGCTGGAAACAGCAGGTCTGACACTAGCTTGTGCTGTCCTCAGCCAGGGGGACAAAAACTATGTGACAGGTTCTCTTTAAAGGCGGTGTTCTGACACTAGCAGATGCTCATTTGTCTGTTGGCTCATGGTAAAAAATATATGGAAAGAAGAAAACTTACCTTGTAAACCCTTTTGTTCTATCGCTGTCCCTGTGATTCCAGCAGATGGCTGCAGCGGTCACGTGAACGATGAACAGAGAAGTCATCTGCTAGCATCACCGGGGCAGCCTCAGCGTTGGAACGAGAGGGTTTACATGGAAAGTTTTCCTCATTTCTTTTTTTTTTTTTTTTTTTTTTATCGTGCCCCGACGGATTTCCATGCAATTGTTAGTGTCAGAACACCCCTTTACACCGTTAAAAAAAAAAAAAGTTAACAGCGTCTTTGTTTTCTGCTGTGTGTGTAAATTGTGTCTTAATAACAATAGGGAACTAATTTATTGGATTGTTAGCTTTCTCGCACACAGACAGAAGTAACACATACAGCTCTAATGGATGGAAATGCCCAGAGGATACAGCTTATTCCTTCAGAGACAAGTGTTACCATACCACATCGCATACAGGTTTGTGTCGTTTCAGAACAATGAGACCACCCCTTATTTAGTAATTAGTAAGTTTTATGTAACAATCAACCAAATTTTCATAATCTGTAAAATTAATATACTTATGTTTTGTAACATACCAGCCATGATGGTTAATTATTGTGTAAAAGATTAAATAACGTAGGTAGTGCTGCCCAGATAAAATAGAAAAACCGTATACTCTGTTTACTCCTCACCTCTGTTCCAGCACTGACTCTGCCACCTTTTCTCGGTCTTGTGTTTAGTTCTGCCAGCCGCTGTTGGACAGTCACCGCTGCAGCAGTCGTGTGACGTTTGCTGACATCACTGTTCAAAAGTGATGTTGGGCAGTGGCACATAAGCACGTTTTTTGTTTTTTTGACGGGGGAGTTTGTAGTTTATCTGGGTAACAGTACATTCAGTTTATTTTTTAAAACATATGGACAATCCCTTTAAGGCACGCTTCACATCTGCGCCCGAGTTTCCATTTGGAACCTCTGCTGCAAATTCCGCCAGCAAAATAGCGCAGCATGCTGTTCTATTTTTTCTGTGAAGATGACAACCTCCATTGACTACAGCCATGGTGTTCGTCATTTTTCCTAGAGCCGTCGATGTCGGTTGTAAAGCGGCTCTGAACGAAATCTCCAGCACCAATGTGAACCAAGTCTAGGGGTCTGTTCGCACTGCGTCGGAATTTGCATGCAATTTGACAGTATACCGACCTCTGTTATAACCTATGTAAAATCAGCTTAGTTGTTTAGATTTTACTTGCTTATTTTTCAACGCTTTCAATTCTTCGAAGCGTTTTCCACACTGCCCTTTATGGATGTAGGCGGCAGAAAATCTGCATTGAAAGTTCAGCGTCGTTTGCTTGCCTGAATTTCATGCTTACAAGTGTAAAATTTCTGATGAGGAGACAGCGCTGATTCAGTGTTGGCACTGCAAAAAACGCAATGTGAACTTATCCTTAAGGGCGAATTAACATGGCGCAGGTGTGTGCCGCTATACGCCTGCTGTGGAAAATATGCACTGACTTCCCACAGCACTCCGGCCCTCATTCACTCCCTTTTCCTGGCGAGTATGCATCGGCAAGAAGTGAAATGTCACTCCTTTAGACAGCCGCGCAGTGGCACCGGGGAATATGTTGTAATATTAGTGCAATGATTTTACTGTACTTGCGGGTCGTACTACCGGCGCTTTGCAGCGCAATAACGCCCCGCAATATCGTCCGCAAAAACGCTGTGTGAACATACCCTAAGGCTATGTTCACACAGGTGAAATTGGGGCGCATTTCGCCACGTATTTCGCAGCATACTGCGCTCCAATACGAGAGAAATGCAGCCCAGTCATTACGGTAATCCACAGTTCTCATAGAGAACTATGGATGACGTCTCCTCTCCCTGCTCGCACAATACGGCGAGCGGGGAGATAAGTGACATGTGAATTACTAGCGGCAAATGCGCGCCGCTAGTAATGAATGTCTAAGGGGCCAGCGGGAGTCGGCACGAGCTCCCGATGTCCCGGCGTAATTGCGGGGCGCCACACAATTATGCCATGTGAACTTAGCCTAATGGCCAGTTGAAACGGCTGATTTGGGCACGGATTTCAGCCGTATTGCGTACCGTATTTGCGCTGCAGTACGGCTGAAATCCGTCCCTGTCCTTACGGTAATCCACAGTTCTCATAGAGAACTATGGATTCCGTCTCCTCTACCCGCCTGGCGAATACGCCGAGCGGGGAGAAAGTGACATGCACATTATTTACGGCGTGTATGCGACGTGAATAATGAATATCTATGGGGCCGGCGGACTGCCAGGCCCCCGCCCCCGCTGCACGGCAGCCGGCGTAATTGCGGGGCGAAATCCGTCCCCGTAATTACGCCGGCAATCAGCCGTGTGAACTGGCCCTAACACTACGGTTATAACAAATACAATTTCTTGTTACTGTTGTTGTACAGTTGCCAAAGCAACCCTCCTCCACCTCCTTTATAAACTGAGATTAATACTGTGACCTCTCAGAAAATATCCAACTACACATATTTTGATCTAGAAGCAGCTAAAAGGAAATATCAACCGAAATTGAAATTTTCGGTTGATTATTGTTTGCTATCGCATCTGTGCCTGTCGGTTCCTCTCACTCTAAGCATTTTAATTATTCAGAACTGCTTGTTATCTCTCCGGTGCATGGCTTGATTCCCTAACACGTTCTGTTGGGCTTTAAAATGAGCCATTAAGTTATTTTGCATTTCTGCAGATTACAAGATTAGTGTAAACCTTGTGGCAGCCAGAATTTATATATGTATATCTGTTTACGTACACTTGTAGTTCGTCACGGATCAGCAGACAGGTCAGAAAATCCAAATTGTTACAGCAGTTGATCAAAGTGGGGCAAGCAAGAGATTCATCTTGACTAATAATGATGGCTCATCTCCAAGTAAAGTGATCCTTACAAGGCAAGACAGCAGTCAGGGCAAGGTTTACCTAACAACTCCTGACGCTGCTGGTGTCAACCAGCTATTCATCTCGAGCCCTGATGTTTCTACACAGCACATCCAGGTAAAAAAAAACCTAAAAAACTGTATTTTGTTGGCCCTTAAAAAACAAAAAAACAAAAAACACCATACCATTTAATTCTCCTTTTCATCCTCTACCACTGGTAAAAATTATTATAGTTATTTTTTTTATAAAACATATTTTGTAATATAATGAAATATTACAGTTTGCATATTGCACAAATGACATCTGCATTTGATGTTAAAGATTTAGATATTCTGGGGAATTTACCAATTTGTAATTATAAAAAAAATATGTAAAGGGGTTTTCCGATTCATTCTTTTTTTTTTTAAGGTTAATTAGACTCGCTATGGCCTATAAAGTTTTTATATAGTTAATTGAATTTATTATTATTTATATATTTTTCTTCACATAATCTTTAGAAGTATTTATTGATGATCTTCTGTTCAGAATTTGGTGGGCGGCTACACTTAGAAGAGATGGCCTCCTAGCTAGCGCACATGCCCAGTAGTTAATTATTTGCAGGGCATGTGCGTTAGTCAGGATGCCTTCACTTCTATAATAAAGCCGCCGACCGCCCTCCCCAAACGCAGTGTCGCTCTACTTTGTCAACTTTCGTTCAGGGAGGGTGGTGGACGGCTGCTCTATGGAAATGTCGGTGTGCTGACTGACCAGCACACGCTCCTAGTAAATAATTATTTATTGGGCGTGTGTGCTGGTCAGTCATCAGGCTGGCGCTTCTATAATATAGTCCTCCTCCATGAACGAAATGTCACAAAGTAGTCTGACTGCAATTGGAGAGAGTGGTGGGCAGCTTTACTAAAGACGTGCCAGCCTTCTGACCAGCATGCCCAGCAAATACATATCTACTGGATATGTGTGCTAGTCAGCAGCCCATCGCTTCTATAGTGTAGCCGCCCATCAACTGTAGTAGTAAGGGATGACATTCTTGATGGAACGTATATGAGTCCGTATAAATAACAACAACAATAATGTGAAAAGACAATATATAAAATACTGTTTTGGGCCATTGGAAGGCTAATTGACGAAAAAAAAAATGGTCAGACAATCCCTTCAGTTACATTCTGTGGTTTAATAAATTTAACACCTGTGTGTTTTATAAATCTCTTGCTATAGATTTTGTCAGATGCCCAATGCATAGACCAGAATTTAAACAAACCAGTAGTGGATCTTTGCGTGGTCTGTGGGGATAAAGCTTCAGGTATGTACGATTATTTTAATTTTCCATCTTGTTAATATAAACAATATTCTCTCTTTATCCTAAGGTCTTTAGATGCCTGAATGTCCAACATTTTACCTTTTGCAATTATACATACATAGGATGGATGTTTAGGGCCTTATGTATGAAAACTGTCTAGCAGTAAGACTGTCTATAGCAACCAATGAGTGCTCCGCTTTCATTTCATTTCATAGGGTATGTTTAAATGGCGTCTTTCTGGTCCATACTTCTGAGCGTTATTGCACTGCAAGACGCTCCAAAGTATGGACCGCAGTTACGGTGATCATAGCTCTCAATGAGAGCTATGACTGTCTTCCATTTTCCTCGATTCATCTTGCGCACCCCCCAGCGATTTAGAAGTACGCACCAGCCAGCGCTTCCTTCTAAAACACCCGGCATATTGCGATGCGTACAGTTCGTACCGCAATACGTCATGTGAACATACCCATATAATGCTCTGATTGGTTGCTAGGGGCAACAAAGAGTCTTACTGCCAGACAGTTTTCATGCATAAGGCCCTTGTTTTTTTTGTTACACTTTGGGTAAATGTTTTCTTTATTTTGCAGCATTGATGGGGCCTTTAATATATTGCTGAAACAGAAGTAGCATATTTTAGTTTTTCTCCATGTAACATTGATCTGCCATAATGGCGACCACATATACTAGTGTTATAGCTACATGGGGCATGTTCAGCTAAAATGTGAATACAAGTATTGTTCTCGGCTACAGGTTAATTTCAGTTTGTGCTTAATGGGACTATGTTATATATTTATTCACAGTCGAGTCACATTGTTATGACCACTTTTGATGTCAGCAGAATTCACATGTCGTGAGCTGGTTTGGTGGGTATTAAGTGTACAATAGGCTAATATGCACACATATTATACATAAAATGGTTAATTTATTAAAGCTGCAAAAAGGGATGATTATTGGCTTTCGGGCTAAGGGTGGTAGTATTTCTGAAACTGGTGAAAGTATCGTGAGTGGACAAATGGCATCAGTATCACTAAACGACATGGGAACTGCAGAGCAGCACGTACCACTTATGCTACTGAGGCACACACTACAGTAGTGCACCTCACCGCCGTGTTGAACCAGGGGGCTACTAGACATGTGTCTAAAACAACAGTTTAGTGAACCCTGCTGCACACGGAGCTCTGAAGCAGATAGATGGTAATTGCACCTCTGCTAAGAAAGCTGCTTCAGCATGGATCCAGATACCCGTGACTACCTACCAGGACCTTTGGCTCACTCCCAACCCAACTAACTGCTGTCCATGCTGCACTTGGTGGTTACTTCTGTATAGATAGTAGATGGTCATAATAATGTAACCTGTCTTCACATATGTGTGTGTTATATATTTTTAAGCCTTTGCTTTTTTAGATAGAAAAAATCTTTTTTCTATTATTTTCTGCACTGTACTTAATCACATAAACTTTCAATGCAGCAGTAGTTCACTTGCTGCTCCATTTAAATGGGGACACAGGACCCACGTTGACATGATTGCAGTGGTACCTTCATTGATATCCTAAAAATAGGTGAAAAGTGTTAATGTTTGAAGTGGTACTATCATTTATGCTGTCTTCTTAATCTCCAACAGGGCGTCATTATGGGGCAGTAACATGTGAGGGTTGCAAAGGTTTCTTTAAAAGAAGCATTAGGAAAAATTTGGTTTATACGTGCAGAGGATCAAAAGATTGTGTCATTAACAAACACTACCGCAACAGATGTCAGTACTGCCGACTACAAAGGTGTATTGCACTTGGGATGAAGCAAGATTGTAAGTCTATGTTCATACTAATTTACCATGCGTGTTACATCTATAATATGCCACTAATCAGAGTACCAGGTCATATACATTCAGCAAGCATAGCGTAAATTCTTTTTTTGTTTTTTTTTTTTTTTTTTTTCATTTTGGCCTTGTTCACACAATGTGAAAAAGTTATTAATAGTCCGCTGAATATCATAAATTATTACACTGCGTTTACTAACTTGCTAACCTAGCCAGCCTTTCTAAATTTTGGTCCAGTTTTCATGATCTATTTATCATAGTTTCCATCATTTTACTGCAATTGTGCTTTTTTTTCTCCCCTGTTATTGTTGCCAGACACGCTCTCTTGTTTCTTAAAAAAAGCTGATAAATGGCAACACAACTACAATTTCTAGAATTGCACAATTTTTGTTTCTAGTATTACTATATAGTAAAGATCAATACTAAGGGCCACATATATGAAAACTGTCTAGGTCTAAAATTCACTTTGTTGCCCATGGCAACCAATCAGAGCGCCTTTCTCATTTTGCTTGAGCACTATATGAAATGAAAGGGGCTTTCTGATTGGTTGCTATGGGAAACAAAGTGAGTTTTAGACCTAGACAGTTTTCATACATGAGGCCCTAAATGTTTACCATTGCTGTACCTGGAAATAACATATTAAACATTATACTATCCCAACTTTATCTTATACTATTTAACAAAGAAGACTATGTGTATGCACTAATAAGGCTACGTCTACAGGACAGTGATTTACTGTTGGGTTTTTAAGCGGATTCGGTATTTAGTGTCCAAAAATCTGACTAAATCATCCCCATAGACCTCAATAAAAAATCCGAGTTGTAGTCCACACTGCCAGGAGTTTCTGAGGTCGGATTTCAAATCCAAAAACCGGGTCAAAAATCTTAGAACATGTTCCATAATCTAACATATTTCACTTGAAAACGGCAGATTATAGTATTGTTCAATAGAATGGGACTGCTAAAAACTGCAGCCAAAAACCCTTGTAAAAAACTAAAACCAAGGACAAGATACTGGTCGGATTCTGATTAGAATCTGATGAGTATTTTGTTCTCTGCCGTATGGACATAGCCTTAAGCACATTCTGCATTTATCTCTCTTGATGTACTGAAAAAAGTTTTGCAACATAATGTTGGTTTAGCTGTATTGTTACCTACTTTTTAATTACCATTTTAAATAATTTTTCGAACTATGAACATCCTTTTGTTTTTAGGTTTAAAATTCTGATCTAATAGTCTGTATTTAGGCTGCAATTACATGTTGCATTTTTCAACTACATCAAAAATACAAGCAATAAAAAAGCGTGTTTTTTATTGTTTTGTAACTGACTCTAATTTGGAACACTGGTGAAACTTTTTTTTTTATTTCTTGTGGTTTTATGCAGTTAAAAAAATAGCAAAAATGTGTGAATGCGGCTTTAAAGGGGTTGTCCACTTTATAATACTTTCTAATATCTTTGCTTATTATGTATATAATAGAAAATCATACAGTTTTCGAATATAAAAGTATTACAATTTTTTCCCCGTGCCTCTTTTATAACAGTGCAATAGGCCCCTATTTAGAGACGATCCAGTACCTTGGTCGCAGTGCTGTCCGTAATCAGTCTAGACTCTTGGATTCAAAATCCCCAAAAAGCTTTGAGATGTTAGTTTTAATCGATATTGCATGAATACTCTGTTTTAATCCCCAATTTAATGCCTGCTAAACGTTTGCAGCTGTACAGTGTGAAAGAAAACCTATAGAAGTTGCAAGAGAAAAGTCATCAAATTGTGCTGCATCCACAGAAAAAATTTACATTAGGAAAGATTTGCGAAGTCCCCTTGCTGCAACAACAACTTTTGTAACTGATAACAAACCTGTAAGGTGAGTTTTGTGTCAGATGACCTGAATGGTTTTGTGGACATGCTTCTGTTTGTTTTTTAACATGGAGATTTTGAAATTTTTTACATACTTGCTTTAAATTCAATTGAAACTTCAAATTCAACCCTACAGTTTCCAGCGCAAATGTTCCTAAAACCCCATTTATCTTTTCTGCAGCTGTTTTGTAATTCATCATTTTTCATTCCAGGTCAAGCAATTTGTTGGATTCTGGAATGTTAGTAAATATACAGTCTTCTGGAATTAAAACAGAGCCCATGCTAATAGCACATGACAAGGTAAATGAGCAAACCTAAGAGGGGAGAGCACACTGTTCTGTATTGCAGTGTATTATGCCTGTCAGTGTTAAATTCACACGTAGCCTATTATATCCAGCCTTAAAGGGGTTGTCTCGCTGCATCAATTCATCTTACCTCAGTCCTGTTTTCTTAGTTTCACTTTGAATTCAGAGGTGTGTTTACTGGCTTCCACCAGGCTGCAGTAGAAGCCAGGTCTGTAGCTATAGCAACCAGCACTGTCAGCCTATCAGGATAAAGCAAACAGGTCTGTAGCTATAGCGACCTGAGGAGCTGATGCAGCCCATACAAGAGGAGATATCTAGGAATAGGTAGGACGATGTTAATGGATACATATTGAAAAGTGACTTGTTTTTGCAAGATCTTAAACATAAAATGCAATCCTTATAGTGAGCCAACCCCTTTAAGTAGGCTCATGTACGTGGGGTGTAGCCAATGCAAATACCATTCCAAAAGAGTGGTTCCACCCGAATTGGGGTGGAGCCCTGGACTTGTCTGACCCCTACATCGTGCAGTGTTTTGCAGGTTTTATCTAATGGATGAAATGCTCAGGATCAAATTTATCTACAATTCTGGCCATTTATTCAGAGTGTCAGGTGTGCAGGAAGAGGTTTGATAGGTTGTCTGGTTATTTTTTTTTCTTTCATTTTTTTTGTAGGATACTGCTCCCCGTATTTAATAAATTATACTCACCACTCCGCTCACCTTGGGTCCAGTGCTACTGACTTCCTTACTCTCTGCTGGTCTTCTTCTGTTGGCTGATATTACCATTCAGAACACTAACTTTTGATGTTGGAAGAAAACGGAAGACCAGCTGAGAGTGAGGGCTAGATCCAATGTGAGAGTAAAGGTGAATATAGTGGGGTTTTTTTTTTGTGTTTTTTGTGTTTTTTTCTTTTTTTTTTTTTAAAGGGTGGTGGTATCCATAACCATAGAAGCCTAAGTGCAATCAGAGCAGATAAAATCTCTCAACTCCTGACGAAAGTAAAATGAAAAGACTAATGTATTTGGAAAAAGTCTTCAATTACCTGTCCCTACATATTGAAAGCTAATCTTTGTAGTGAGAAAACCCCTTTTAAGGCTAAAGAAAATATTGATTATTTGCTAATATATTATTGCATCCAAATAAAGTCATTACACCAAACTGTAAACTGAACACTGCTTTTACACTGGAATGTGAACTAATTCATCACTATCAAAAGTTCAGTTTTGTATAAAAAAATAGAGATTATATATAAGATAAAATATGTTTTAACATGATGATTAACTCTTGAATAAGCAGCTTAACATTTTTTTTTTTATGTGTTTTTGCTTTTTCTTTTTTTCTTTTTTTTTTTTTTTTTTTGCAGGTTTAAGCCTGTCAGGTAGATTTAAGCACTTTGGCCAATGTTGTCACATCCCTAGCAAATTTTAACAAGTCAAAAGAAATGTCACAGTCCAGCACGGAATTGTCTATTGTTGAAAGTTTAAGTAATGGTGATACGTCACTCACTGAACTTCCACAGGATAGTCAATCACACAATGAAGTCACCAGGTACTAATTAATATTTTTTTTACCCCTTATAGTGGTTTTGCCATTATAGACACTGATGGCATATCAATAGGATATGCCATCTATGTCAGATAGTTGCGTGTACCACCTCTGGCATTCTGACATCTTTTTGATATGCCCCTTTAACTGTGTAGCAAAACCAGCTATGCATTGAGCTTGGGGGGAGGGAAGTGGTTTTCAGACATGCCTGGTACTCCTTTAATGGATTAAAATGGCTGAAAATCCAAACTGATCAGCTGTGTTGGCAGTCCTTAGCAGAACTGACATGGGAGTGATCACGAATGTATTTTGTTTTATGACTTATCAAATAAAAATGCTTACCCCACTTTTGCCCTTTGTTTTGGTAGAAAATGAAACTCGACAATGATTGTCTTCTACCCTTTATTTTAGTTCTGCAGACACAGCTAAAGCAGTCTTTTGAGGCAACTTTGCAAAAAGCTTATGTAATTATTCTGGGTTCCTGTGTGTGTTTGTAAGGGAAAAAAACATTGATACCAGATAAGTGATAAAAATTGTTAGGCCATGTTTTTCAGGCAGTATTTTGTATTTCAGAGCCTTTGATACACTAGCAAAAGCTCTTAATCCATCTGAAAGCTCCTCCCAGGACTCCTCAGAAAACATTGAAACTAGCTCCACCCTCTTCCAAGACATTGGAGTTGTGGAAATGGAGGGACCACTCCTCAGTGATTCTCATATATCCTTCAAGGTAGGGTGTAAAAATTGTTTCCTGAGTAATCTTTTTATGTCACATCATGAGCATGTTATGAAAGAAAGTATAAATACTTATAAAACTTATCTTGACTATCCAATATGTCTGCATGTTTCCAGTTATTTTACTTTTTGTCTTGTATATAAATACATTGCTTTCTCTCCAATGTCATTGGGGGACACAGCACCTTGGGTATAGGCCCTTGCCCTAGAAGGCTGACACTAGGCGGTCCGCTCCAATGGCCTATATCCCTCCTACTGACGCCAGGCTGATCAGTTTTCAGCTTATTGTCATTAGGAGGAAGACTCTGCTCTGCAGCTCTGTGGAGTTTTTTTTTTGTTTTTTTCTTTGCAGGAGGTGATTGAATACCTGGCTCTCATCTGTTGGAAGGTGATTGAGCACCCCGCTCTCACCAAGGTGAAATGTGATCGAGCCCCTGGCTCTCACCTAACAGGGAGGTCGTCAGCGCGTAATTGTAACGTGACGTTGTCCTCCTGAGGGTGTCAGGAAACCAGTCCGTTTTTTAGCTGGCTGGCCTTCCTTTTCGCCGCTCACACGTCCCCACTTGCCGCCTCCGTGGCCTTTTTACGGATTCCGGTAACCTCATCACCAGGTGTAGGGTACCGAAGGTGTGATGCCGCGACACCCGAAGATGTCAGATAGGTGAGTACCCTGACTTCCTCCGTTTTGAGGGTAGTCGGGGGGTGTTTTCCGTTCTTTTATGAGTTTGGAGGGCCGCAGGAATTCTGTTTTCCTGCGGCCACCAAGCGTTGTCCTTTTCCCCCAGTCTTGGTGGGCTTTCCAGGGGTGGGAGCACGTTCCCCCCCGCTTAGCCATAGCCGGCACTAGGCAGCGGCGCCAGACCCCTCCTGTCAGGAGCCGGAATGGGCCAAGGCTCTCTCACTAGCAGTGGGCGACCTGTTCAGACTGTTCCAGGTTATAGTTTCGGCCATAGAGCGCATGCCATCTCTGCTCGCTGCCCAGCCTCGCACCTCCCAGGGTCCAGCACCCGGCGCAGCCCATACGGAGAGTTCGCATAAGAGGGTTAGAGCTCTCTCTTCCTGAGCTTTCTCCTGATGGACAGTGGCCGGAGATAAAGGCTCCATGCCGGGATACGGTTTCTTCAAGTGGGGACTCCTCTGATTCTAACTCCGAGCCAGACAGATGATGGAACTGCAGCAGCGGTCCAATCCCTTATCCGGGCTGCAGAGACTCCCTCCATGTTAAGGATGAGGATGTCTCGGCCTCCCAGGAAGAAGTTTCATTTAAACGCAGTAGACTGCAGCGTTTGGTGTTCCTGACGCAGCCGGAGTTTGAGGAACTGGTTACCGGGGAGTGGAAACATCCAGACGGTTGTTTGTTTCCTACCAGACAGCTTGATGCCCTTTGTCCTTTTCTGGAGGAATCGGTGACCAAGGGGTCGTGGGTCCCTTCAGTGGACGCCCCAGTCACCCGGGTCTCGAAATCTACAGCCATCCCAGTCTCAGACATGACAGTTTGTGTCTTCATGGGTCAGCAAAGTTTGCATGGTCTGGTCTAAGCAGCTGCAGCAGGGGCTGTCAGCTGGAGCTTCTACAGAGGAGTTGTGGAATCTCGCTTCCCAGCTTTCAGGTGCTTCGAAGTTCCTGTGTGACACTTTGCTTGATTCAGCTCGTTTAGTGGCTAGAGCATCGGCCAATGCGGTGGCCATTCGCCGCCCCCTGAGGTTGAAATCTTGGTCTGCGGATGCAGCCTCCAAGAAATTATTGGTGGCGCTTCCGTTTTCTAGCGGTAAGCTTTTTGGCAAGTGTTTGGACGAGTTAATTTCATAGGCCATGGGGAGTCGTAGTACACGCCTCCCTCAGAGCCAGCCGACGCGGCGTCATTCGCTTAAAAAGCGGGCCCATTTTCAGCCCTATTGGAGCTTTTCTTACAGGCCGGCCTCAGGGAAAGTCCCCTGTTCCTCAGGGGCTAAGCGCCCCCCCAGCCAGACCAGCTTCGTCCTGGCGGTCTTGCAGAACGCCCAAGGGTTCTTCTGCCAAGTCACTCTTGGTTTGAGGGCTTGCCCCCACCTGAAAATTTGTTTCAGGTGGGGGGATCGTCTCCTCCCGTTCCAGGAGGTCTGGCAGATTCAGGTCGATGATGCCTGGGTTCGCGAGATCGTCACTTCAGGCTACAGGATTCTCTTCAGTTCCTCTCCCCCAACACAGTTTCTTCTTTCTTCCCCACCTACCTCTCTGGCCCGGCGTCAGCATTTTTTCTGGCAATCCGCTCCCTCCACCTTCAAGGAGTGATTTCGCCGGTTCCCGAGTCCGAGCTTTTTCTGGGTTTTTACTCAAACCTTTTTATGGTCCCCAAAAAAGGACGGCTCAGTGAGGCCGGAGTTGGATCTAAAGGAGCTCAACCAGTATGTGCAAGTTCCCGGTTTCCGCATGGAGTCGCTCCGGTCGGTGATAGCCTCTCTGGAGCAGAACGAATTTCTGGCCGCCATAGACATCAAGAACGCCTATCTGCACGTCCCTATTTCTCAGGTCCACCAGCGGTTCCTCCGGTTCGCGGTAGGCTCGCAGCACTTTACAGTTCAGAGCTTTGCTGTTCGGCCTTGCAACTGCACCAAGGGTCTTCACAAAGGTCCTGGCGCCCCTGATGGCGATTCTTCGCATCAGGAGCGTGACCATTATCCCGTATCTAGACGACCTTTTAGTGAAGTCTCCCTCTTGTCGTGCCTGTCTTGACAGCATCAGGATCACCTTCTACACCTTGGTGCGCTTCGGGTGGATAGTCAATTTCGACAAGTCATGTCTGATCCCATCGCAGAGGATGGAGTTTCTTGGGATTATTCTCGACACTCAGGTGGCCATAGTGTTTCTTCCACCAGGGAAGATCCAGCAGCTACGGTCAGACGTTTCTCTAGTTCTGAATCAAACCCCATATACCCTTCGCACTTGCATGCGGGTTCTCGGCAGGATGGTGGCTGCCTTCGAGGTTGTGGCCTTTGTGCAGTTTCATTCCCACCCTCTGCAGCGGGTGATCCTGTCTCGGTGGGACGGGTCTCCAATGACCCTGGACACAGTGGTTCGTCTGCCACCCCAGGTGCGAGCCGACCTGAGCTAGTGGCTAGTCTCCCCTGCGTTGCATCAGGGGAAGTCGTTTTTGTCCCCGCAATGGCTGATCATCACCACAGACACCAGTGCATCGGGGTGGGGCGCAGTCTTCGGCTCCCGGACAACTCAGGGTCGCTTGTCCCTCGGGGAATCTGGTCTTCGGATCAATGTTCTAAAGCTTCAGGCCATTTTTCTAGCGCTCTCACATTGGTTCCCTCTTATTTGGGGTCAGCCAGTGCTGATTGTCTGACAACACCACGACAGTGGCCTACCTGAATCATCGGGTGGCAGCAGAAGCCGGCAGCTTTTCGGGAAGCTGTGAGGATTCTTCGCTGGGCAGAGCGGTCAGTGCCGGCTTTGTCGGCAATTTTTATTCCAGGGGTGGAGAACTGGTTGGCCATGCATCATCTCAGTCTAGTAACGGCTGATTCTGGGGAGTGGGCTCTTCTACCGGAGGTTTTTTGCCTCCTTGGCCAGAAGTGGGGGACGCCAGACGTCAATCTGTTTGCGTCTCTCCTCAATCACTAACTCCCGAGTTACATATCCAGGGCCAAGGATCCCCTGTCCCTAGCAGTAGACGCGCTGATCCTACCTTGGAGTCAGTTTACTCTGATCTACCTTTTTCCACCTTGGCCTCTTCTTCCTCGAGTGCTCAAGTGCCTCAAGTCCGAGAGGATACCGGCTATTATCGCCCCGAACTGGCCCTGCAGGTCTTGGTACGAGGACCTCGTCGCCCTATTGGCAAACGCTCCTTGGCCCCTTCCATTGCGTTCAGATCTTCTCTCGCAGGGTCACCTGTTCCACACCACTTTACCACGGCTGCGTTTGACGGTGTGGCTGTTGAAACCGCAATATTAAAATCTCAGGGTTTGTCAGATTCTGTTATCCAGACCATGATTTGCGCACGCCCTTTTTGCCTGGGCTGAAGCCCGGAAATTTCACCCCTTGGTATGTTCTACTCCAGGGGTGCTGTCTTTTCTATAGTCAGGCCTGGAGCTTGGGCTCGGCCTGTCGTCCTTGAGAGGTCAGATTTCTGCTCTCTCAATTTTGTTTCAGTGCAAGCTGGCTTCCCGCTCACAGGTTAAAACCTTTTTTGCAGGCGGTCGAGCATTCCGTCCCTCCGGTTCGTAGGCCTATCGAACCTTGGGATTTAAATCTTGTTTTGAAGGCCATGCAGTCTTCACCCTTTGAGCCTCTATGGGAAGTTTCCCTACGTTTACTTTAATGGAAGGTGGCCTTTCTGGTGGCCATTACCTTAATTCGCCGAGTGTCTGAACTAGCGGCTTTATCATGTAAGTCCCCTTTCTTGGTTCTGCATAAGGACAAGGTTGTTTTGCATCCTGTTCCTTCGTTTCTCCCTAAGGTGGTTTTCTTTCCCAAATTTGAGGACAATTTCCCTCCCCCTTTTTTTTGCCCCTCCACCTCGTTTCGGGGGAGCGTTTGATTGTTTAGACGTGCCCCAAGGGGCCGGTTGGAAATTCTACCTTTTCGGTTACGGAATCCTTTAGGCGCTTAAACCCCTTTCTTTGTCTTTCCGGGGGGCCCCAAAGAAAAGGGCCGGGGCCCTTCTAACCAAACATTCCCGGGTTGGATGGTCTGCAATTTGGAAACCTATCGGTCTGGGGGGGAACCCCCCCCGTTTGGGGTTACGCCTTTTCCCACATGAGGGGTTTGGGGGCCCTCCGGGGCGGTTCGGCATAAAACTTCAGCTTTACAGGTGTGCAAAGCTGCCCCGGGGTTTTGGGGTTCCATATTTTTTCTCAGTTCAAAACCAAAGATCCATCCCTTTTGCCTCGGTGCCCCAAAGCCTTTAAAGGGGTTTTTTTCAAGGAGCAGAAATGTTTAATGTTTTATCACTGCTGATTAATTTTTTTATGTTTACCGTTTTTTTTTCCCACCCTCGGGGACTGCTCTTGGACATCCCCAAAGGTGTTTGTGTCCCCAATGCATTGGCGAAAAAAATTTTTAAAATTTTTGTTCTTCCCGGGTAAAACCCTTTTTTTCTCTTTTCCAAATTCATTGAGGGACACAGGCCCCTCCCCACTTTTTTTCTCCAGGGGAACATAGTTTTTTGTCCAAAATGATAAGCCTTTGCGGCAGCAGGATGTATTTGGGTTTATTGGGGGGGAACCCAAACACATTATTCCGCCTAGTGCAGCCTCCCTGGGAAAAAGGGGCCTATCCCCAGGTGCTTGCCCCCCCAATGAACGGGAAAAAAAAGGGATTTTACGGAAAAGTACAAAAACCCCCAATTTTGTGGTTAGCCCCAAAAAACGTTACCCCCAACCACTGTTTTGGAAAAAAAATAAGCTTTAAAAAACATTTCTTTTTAAAAAGTAAAAAATTCCTCCTTTCAGGCCTTCCTTTCTTCCCCACCCCTCTCTCCTTTCTTATATATGCATTCAGTCTTAAACAAAAAACAAAATTTCTTTTTTTTTAGGGGGGAGAAGAGGTTCCTTCCTAAACTGTTTTTTTCCCTTTTAAAAAGGGCTGCCCTTTTGGGTTTTTTGGGGGGGGGGAGGGGGGGGAAAGGGAATGGGGATACAATTCATCAACACAAACAGCAGCATGGAGTACATTGACAAGCAGTAAAGAGCAGCGAAGCTTCAACTTCAGCACTGCGGTGAAATGAAATAAAAAGCTTCTTGTAGAGCCAACACTCTCTCCGTGTGGATCTCTTTTTCTGTAAAAGGGTTTGGGTTAAACAAACTTTTTTAAATTTTTGCATATACTGTTCATTTCTGGAAAGCTGTAATATTTAAATTGAAAAGGGGGTTGGGGGGGGAATTAAGGTTGGGCTCTATAAAAAAAAGTTTAATTTTATCATTTAAAAAAGGGATTTGCCACCAGCCCCAAGTTGACCTCCTTTCAGTATGAGAGCAAGATGTCAACAAATCACGCTGAGTCATGAAGCTGCAGTGGAGAGAGGGAGAAGGGAGGGGGGAGTGAGGAATCCAAAGGGAGTGTCTCAAAACTTAAGTGAACTAATAAACAGTACAACAGTGGATTCAATACAGCAAGAACAGAGCCTCAACGGCACTGTCAGGAGAAACCTTATCTGCTAAGAAGCTAATGTAATGTAAACAAATCACGAGCTGACTGAGACGCACACAGACACACACAGCCAGAGCACAGAGCCTGCATAACGGATCCTGTGACATGTTCACTCAAATAATCAAACTATAACTTGTGAATTCTGTATACAAAAGAGAACACCTATTCTAAACAGCATATTGAAAGCTTCTTCATCAGATAAAGCAGGGATCTAATAACACTACAGCTAGTTATTCTTTATACAAAAGAAAACATATTGCTACCCGGTGCCTTAAAAGACCATTCATTCTGCCTGTCATCAGATAAGAATTGATTCAAGCAAGCTGCAGCCTTTCAGCTCCTGGGTCCCGACTAGGGTAAGCTTTGTGGTAACCAAGGGGGATTGAGAAATGCTGTAGCTCTCAGAGTTTTCACTTTTTTTAATCGCATATATTTAGAAAAGTGATTAAATACCCATTTTGGAGGTTCCCACGTCAACATTACATGGTGGCAAAACCCCTTTTAGGTATTCTCTAATCTAACCATAAATACTAGATTCATGTTGACTGAACCTAACTGAATCAGCCGACTATATAATATTTTCCCTGATATCTGCAAAAAGACTTGATAGTTGGATTTCATTTGGATGCCTTCAGTTCTGAAGCTATTGCCACAGTGGTCTGGCAGTGCTCTCTTCCCTGTCAGAACACATGGCCCAGCCAGCCAGTATCGCTCTGCTCTGCACTGATGAGGGTCAAAACCCCAAAACGGCTGCTGTATGCAGATGAGTGATACTGGCTTGGCTAATATCCCTTTTGCTTTCTGAAGACTTAGTGGGTCAAAAGCTAATTGAGGATTTGTTACATCCAATAAAGGGCGTTTGAGCTTCTCAGCTCCTTTCCCATAATGCCTTGTGATATGATGGAAGCTGGAAGAGAACAAGCTTGTGGACTGACCGCTATTAAATGTGTACAACAAGTCTTAGCATGCTCTTTTCATTTTTCCTAGCTTACAATGCCTTCCCCAATGCCTGAATACTTGAACGTGCACTATATTTGTGAGTCAGCATCACGACTGTTATTTCTGTCCATGCACTGGGCCCGCTCCATTCCCTCTTTTCAAGCTCTTGGGTGAGTATGCACTTTCAGTAAAAGCATAAATCCATTTTAAAAGATGTATTTTTTTTTCCCTCTCACTTTTTAAGAGCATTTTTCTGTATATACATTGTCAATGAGAGTTTTTTGAAACGTGTTTCTATGGCTTTTTTATTACAAATGACCACACAACAGTTAAATCCAGAACGTCCAGTTTTAAATGTGTTCTTTTGGGTATCCTATAAAATGTTGCACTCTTCACTTGACAACTGGTCAGGCTGCTCACTTTGTACGTATACTCTGTTTCTTATTAGGCAAGAGGTCAGCATCTCTCTAGTGAAAGCTTGCTGGAATGAGCTGTTTTCGCTTGGTCTTGCTCAGTGTTCCCAGGTGATGAATGTGTCGACTATACTAACCGCGTTTGTTAATCACCTGCACGGCATGCAGCATGGTAAGAGCCTCTGCTTATATTTCCACAATAAGACTCGTATTGTAATGAAACACCATTGTTGTTTCCTCTCTGGAGAGATTTTCTCCTGTGCATGCAAAGAGTCATGTGTCTCATCAAAGCATCAATCTCTTAGAACGTTCAGTATATATATTTTTTAATAAACTTTTATTAGTTTAAACATATTATACTACAACCAACTCTGCAAATATGCAGGAGGAAATCCTGAGGGAGAATCTTTAGGCCTCTAAGCCAAAAAATAAGGGAGCGGAGGAGGGTGCAGGTTCTCTCCATGATGTAACTGATGATTAAGTATCAACACATTGGTACATGGCTCCTGTAACATGAATTTTTTTAGTATAAAGTCCATTTTGTGTAGACACATGCATATTTATTCTCTCTTCCTTTTCTATTTCTGACAGCGTTTTCTACATTAAAGGGTTTGTCTCACTACATTGATTCATTTTACCTCAGTCCTGTTTTCTTGGTTTCACTTTGAATTCAGGGGCGTGTTAACTGGCTTCCACTAGGGTGCAGTAGAAGCCAGGTCTGTAGCTATAGTGACCAGAGCTGGCAGCCTATCAGGATAGATCAAACAGGTCTGTAGCTATAGCGACCTGAGGAGCTGATGCCGCCCATACAAGAGGGGATATCTAGGAATAGGTAGGAGACTGTTAATAGACACATATTGCAAAGTGACTTGTTTTTGCAAGATCTTCAACATAAAAAGCAATCCTTGTAGTGAGACAACCCCTTTAAATGATTAATAGCTTAGCATTAGAAGCTGAAACTAGTTTAGTTTTCTGCATATTACATTGTAGGACCTCATGTGTTTCTACCTTGATGCATCTCATAAACATTTTTTAGACCCTTCACATTGTAGTTAGAAAGCTTTTGTGAGGCACTTCAGTGATGACCACATGAAATGCCTGGATCATTTAAATATACTGTATGCAATGGTTAGGTCCTTGAAAGTAGATCTTGTAGGCTGTAGATACAAGGAAGGCATAAGATAGTTCTGAGGCTCTCTTTAGAGGTCAAGCCTGCTACCAAGTTCTATGTGTTTGCCTATGGGCGCGCTTGGACTTTTTATATGCTCTGAATAAAGGATTCAAGTTTTTATACCTTACATCTGGTAGTTATCGCTGCATCACTTGTCTTGTGAAATACGTTCTACTTTCTGTCTGTGAATTACCATGTTTCCTCGAAAATAAGACCTCCCCCAAAAATAAGACCTAGTGCGATTTCCCCCCCCCCCCCCCCCCCCCCCCCCCCCCAAAGCTTAGAAATATAAGGCCTGCCCTGAAAATAAGACCTAGCGGCAGTCATTCCTACAAGAGCACCTATCACCTCCACACAAACACACACAAATTGATAGTAGATGAAAGTAGACTTTTCTCAAATACATGTCATTAACAATCCAGAGGATGCACCTCAGTTTTACAGGTAAACAGGTTTTACTTTCACTTTGTAAGTCAGGAGATCCTACAGAAGGCAGTGAAATATACCAACTCTGCAGGGGGAGCTGATGACCGAGCTGCTAAGCTACAGGTGAACTCTGAGTCTCTCACTTACATACAGTGCAGAGGCACAGGCACCTCGGAGCCATAGTGTTATAGGTGGTTTTACTCTGTTGCTTCATGCTCCGACACGTCCACAGCACACGAGCACAATCTATATGACTAATAGCTGGCTGGTGTGAACAGGATATAGACGTAGGCGGTCTGAAAAACCATCGGGCTGAAAACCTGTGCAGTGGGGACTGCTGCGCGGGTTTTCCATAGAGATCCATTTAAAAGTTTGTCAGCCGGTTTGCAGACAGTTTTCAGAACCGAAAACCGTCTGAAAAACTGGCTGCAAATGCGTGAGGTGGGGGCAAGCCCTTACAGGCTCCCCCCTCAACGTAGTGGGATCTCTCCCAGCTCACAGAAAGCACACAGCTGTCCGAACAGTGATTGATACCATCTAGCTCTCAGTGCCGCCGACTTGGCCAAGCACTTCAGATGCGTGTCTAGGCCCCGTTTCACAGCGGCTTATTGCCGACGGATTTTGTGCGTCCGTATTGAGAGCGCCAACAAATCCGCGCCGTGAAATAAGGGCGGTTGGGTCGGAGCTCAGCGGGGGGGGAGGCGCCGCTCCCGCCCCCATAGGACCAATGCATTGTTACACGGCGCGTTCCGCGGCCGAAAATAATATGACATGTCACTTTCTCCCCCCAGCGGCGGATTTGCCGAGCGGGGGAGTAGACGCGAACGGATGTTCCACTGTCTCAATGAGCCAAGCAGTGGATTTACCTGTGAATTACTTACCGACTGTTTGGTCTCCAGTATTGACAGGCGCAAATCGCGGAGGCGGAATACGGCGCCAATCCGTCGGCAAATAAGCCGTGTGAACGGGGCCTTAGAGGGCCAGTGCTTTTATAAAAAACAATCACAGGTGAAATGCTTTGATTTTCCTAATTAAGCATATTTGAGAAAGTGTTTGTATTTTAGTCTCCGTCCTTCATCGAGGTCTTCAATGTGAATTCTTGTACATGGAAAATTAAGACATTCCCTGAAAATAAGACCTAGTGCATCTCTAGAAGCAACATGAGACACTGTCTTATTTCTGGGGAAATAGGGTACATTTTGTATGGTATTATCTACCTCTATTTGTGTCCTGATAGTTTCTTTTGTAGTTTATGTTGAATTTGTCCATTGAACACACCTTTTGTAGTGTGCAGTGGCTGGTAGCTTTTCTTTATGTGCTGGTAAAGCTTATTTTGTTTGTAATTGCCATTAAACAAGGTGGCCTAAGGCCCTGTTCACAACGACGGACTATTGTGCCGCGAGTGTCTTAATGGCCGCGGGTTCCGCGCTGTTTCCGCGCCAAATCGCAGCCTAGATTAATCTACATGCGGTTCCTATGGGGAGAACCCTGCGTTAATATTCACACTGCGTCCGGGTTTGTGGGCTGGCCGCGGCCTCCGCGGGGCCGCGGACAGACCCGCGCGGTGTGAAGAACTCCTCCTGTCATATCTTGGACAGAGTGTTCTGTCGGCGGCCCGGCCCCGCGCGTTGGCTGCCGGGCACAGCTTGCCCCCTGGCTCTTCTAATTTGCATAGGGGCAAGCCCTCGCGCAGCCCGCGCCCCAAACCAAAGACCACGCCCCACCCCCCCCCCCTGTTGAGGCCTAGACCGCCACGCTCACTTCGCGCCTGAAAACACGCCGCGACGGGACGCGATTTTGCGCCAGCGCCTCTACCAGGATTTGGCCGCTGGGAAGCCGCGGCGAAACCCGCGGGCCTAAAGCGATTCCGACGTAATGAACTAAGCCCTAATAATCGTCTGAGAGGAAAGAATATGGATCTAGGTCCTTGATTTAATAAGTATAAAAAAAATTGCCGACATATTCCCCTTGTAACTCCTTAACGACCTTGGTGCGTATCCCATTACGTCCAGTGCTCGTATTTGAGAGGGGGTAAAACGCAACCTGTGACGAATGGATAACTTCCTGAGATAACGCAAGCGAAAACACTAAAGCAGAGTTAAGTGCGCTGATCGCACGGGCAGTGTCAGCTGTATATTACAGCTGACATCCGCACAATCGGAATCGCGCCGACCGCAGAAGAACCTCCGATCAGGCTCCGGGGGGGGGGGGGGGGGGCGGCAGAACCACGTAATTATCGTGAGCAATTCCGGCTCGCATAACTAAGAGAGACGCAGGAAGTGAGATCGCTCCTCCTGCGTCTGCTGTCGGTGCATGCAGCGCACGGATCGGCCCGATCCTTCGGCTCAGATCCCTGCCCTCCTTACAGACCACACGGAAAGGCAGAGAATGGCCTTTCGCGGTTGGTCTGAGTGATGTCACGACGCCCGGCCGAGTGTGCCCTGCGTGGGTCAAGCCCGGCATCGTGACTGACAGTTACCAATAGGAAACCATCATAGCGAACAAGCTATGCACTGATTCCTACATGAATGAGAGTATCTAAATATCTCTCATTCACAATCCCTATGGGGGAAAGTAAAATAAAAATGTTAAAAAAAGCTAAAAAAACAGTGAACAAACAATGAGTAAAACACATCACACACCGAAAAATAAAACATAAAAATACGTACACCGACCTTTTCCCTCTTAACAAACGGCCAATTTCGCCCCAAAAAAAGATCAAACATGAAACTAAAGTACCTATTTGGTGTAATCACCTACCAGCGGTGCGGGACGACCTAGCCTATAAATCTGTCATGTTAATCTAACCCGTACGGAGGAACGCCGTAAACAAAAGCCCAAAAACAACAATCACAGACATTAAGATTATTGTTCATAAATCCCAGCAGCACATAAAATGGAATAAAAGATATCAAGACTCCTATAGAACTCCAAAGTTGTACCAATTAAAATGACAGTTCATCCGCAACAAAAAAAAGTCCTTATACCAGCTCTCGTATACAGGGAAAGGAAAAATAAAAAATGTATCGCTCTCAGAAGATGATCGACTCGCATAGACATATGGGTTACCGTTTTACATACTAAAAACACTTTCTGTCTTTTTTTTCTAAAGTGCTTCAACAAAAAAAAAACTATTTAAATAGAGGCGTACAACGCCATAATCGTAGCGCGACCCAAAGAGTAAGCTAACTTGTATCACTGATTCTCGCCACACGGTGAGAGCCTGTTAAATAATTAAAAATAAAAACACACTACTAGGATTGTCAGTATTTTCTTCCACCCTGGCCATCAAAAAAATGGATTTTAAAAGCAATCAAAAAGCCTTGTCCCCCCAAAAATGATACTAATAAAAACGGTAACTCCTCTCGGCAAAAAACAAGTCCCTACACAGCTCCAAGCACAGAAAAAGTTTAAACAAGTTATGGCTCTCAACTATGTGCGATGCAAACGTATTTTTCCTGTCTTTTAATAAAGTGTATTTTATGTATAAAAGCAGTAAAACATAAAAAATTATACCAAATTGGTATACGGTGTAATCGCGTATTCGACCTGCTGACGTAAAGATACCATGTCATCTTATAACGTACAGTGACCCGCTAATCAAGAAACAGAAAAATAAACAAACACTACCGAAGGATTGCTGTATTTTGGTCAAAAACATCTCACAAAAACCTTAAAAAAAGTGAACTTCAGCAATCATATGACACCACATCATGTACCAATAACAACTCTTCAACTCATCCAGACAAAAAACATGCCCATACTCACTCTCACACAGCAAAATAAACAAAATTATGGCTGTCAGAATAGACAACATAAAACGTCAATTTTTTTATAGACTTATTTGCTACGGTAAAGTAATAAACACAAGTAATAAAACTATATAAAATTCTATATTCATTGTAAGTGTAACCGACCCCCATAGATAAAGTTATCACATCATTGTACACTGCACTGGCGAATGCTGTAAAATTGAAAGAAACTCAAAAAACAATGACTGAACTGCTTTTCCCTCCAGGTTTCATTGCCCAATGCTAAAAGAAAAAACCATAGGAACACGGTAGTGCATACCAAAAGTGTGCACAGTATACACCCCTAGATGAGATCCCTGATGGGTGTTGAAATCCAAATGGGCGACTTCTGTGCAAGGTTTCGGCTGTTCTGCTACTTGGGGGGCTTTGCAACATGCGACTCGCCCCACCAAAATCTGCGTTCCAAAAGCCAAGATAGCTACTCCCATCCCTTGTACGCCGCTGCATCATGCGCACCACTGACAGAGATTACACCCACATGTAGGGTAAATTGCCCAAAGCTGGAAGAAACATGCTTAACAAAGTTTTACCGGTTCGCTTTTTCCGAGGATTCTTTGTATATGTGAAACATTTTAAGCTAAAATTGGCAGCGATTATTGGAAAGAAATTTTTTTTTACTTTCACATGACCTTATGCTAAAAAAAGATTTGTGAAATCACGGCTTTGGGGTCTCTATATACTCAATGCAAACCCCTGGAATATTCATAAGAGGCGTGTTAGGTTTCATATGCAGTCTATTAAGGTGTTGAATTATTACGTTTGTAAGCACCTAGGGTGTCCCCAACCTGAAATGGCGCCTAAAATAAAACTCCTGTATTGGAAAATGAGACCTCAGAGTCACGGTAGGTGCTCCCTCCTATTCTGGGGCTTATGGTTGAGATGCCAAATACTGCACTAGGGCCACAATGGGATATACTCTAAAAACACGGCAGACCTGGGGAATTGATATTAAGGTTGCATTTAAACTTATTCACATTTACCGTATTCAGTGAATAATGGATAAATATTGAAAATCTGCAAAAAAGTGAAATTATGAAATTTCACCTCACTTTGCTTTAATTTCTTGGAATACTCTAAAGGTGTTATCAAACACACCAAAATCGTGTTGTATATTGTTAAGGGCTTCAGTTTCATTAGATGGCGTCACTTATGGGGGTATCTAACATGCAGGCCCTCCAAAAGCCACGTCAGAAATGGATGGTCCCTAAAAAATGTATATTGCAAATTTTCTGAAATTGTGAGAAATTACTACTAAATTTCTAAGCCTCTAATGTCGTAAAAAAAAAAAAGACATTTAAAAATGATGCCAACCTATAGTGGACATATGGTAGATGCTAGTTATAAACTATTTTGTGCTGAATAATTAGCTGTCTTGCACGCAGAAATTTTGCAACTTTCAAAATCGCAAATTTTTCCAAATTTTTATGAAATTTTGATATTTTTCACAAACAAACAAGGATTGTATGGATAAAAATTTCTTACTAACTTAAAGCACAATGTGTCACGAGAAAACAATCTCTGAATCACATGGATAGGTAAAAGTGTCAAAAAAGTTATTCTCACAAAAATGACACATGTCAGATTTCCAAAAATAGGGCTGGGTCAGGAAGGTCAAAACAGGCTGGGTCCTTAAGGGGTTAAAAATAAAACAGGGTACTGCTCCCTGAATTAAAAATAAATAAATAAATCACGTGCCTATCTTTAATCTCCGCTCCAGCGCTGGCTCTACAGAATCTCTCACCAGTTTTCTGGGCGTTCTTTCCAGTCTCTGGCCAAACGCGACGTCACTGCTGCAGCTACTGATTGGCTGCCTCTGTCACATGCCACTGCCTTACATCACCATTCGGAGCTATTTACTGCCGAATGGTGAGGTAAGGCAGTGACATGCCGTGCAGTCAATCAGCCGCTAGAGCCAGTAAGAAAGCTAAAGATTGGGGAAACACTCTACAGAGCAGCGCTGGAATGGAGGTGAGGTGAAAGGTGAATGTCTGGTGGTGGTATTTTTTTTTTAAATATTTGGGCAGCCTGTTTTATTTTTAAATTAATTACACAACCCCCTTAGGCTATGTTCACACGTAGTAATTGCGGGGCGTACAGTTCGCCCCGCAATTACGGCGGGTGTTCGGGAGCATGGGGCGGGGGGGCCCTCCGGTCCCATAGAGTGCCATAGACTGAATAATTGACATGTCATTTATCTCCCCGCGCCTACACTCCGATCGTAAGCGCGGGGAGAGGAGAACTATGAGAACTGTGGATTACCGTAATGACTGGGGCACATTTCGCTTGTGTTAGAGCGCAGTACGCCACGAAATGCGCCCCAATTTAAGCCGTGTGAACATAGCCTAAAGCATCATTTATTTGAGTCTTTTGAAGAATATTCTTTTAAACAGAAACAAAACTTAACATAATGCTATCTTCTCACAGTAAAAATTCCACATGGATTTTTGAGTCCTGATAGAAAATCTGCACATAATCTATGTGGAAATCATGCCCTATTTTTTCAGTGGGAATCTGTGCTTTCATTTATATCACTTGGATTTTTCTGATGCGGATTTCAAATCTGCACCATAGAAAAAAGATTGTCTTGTCTATTACACCTGTGATATCATGGTTGGTCCCCCCAGTTGTTAAAATTAGCCCGTTAAAAAGGGGGGTTTTAATTTTGCCGCCCTTGTCTAAAACCAAAACAAGTTGAAAATTAAAAAGTAGATATCGGAGGTTATGCCTTACACTTCTGCCACAGATCTGTGATGTTTTTCTTTTTAATGAAGAAAATAGTCATCTGAAACATTCCCTTTTAAACGTAAATCCCATACAGGGCCCGGAAACTGTACAGGTTTTCGTTTTTTTGGAATACAATTTTCACATGCTGTTGGAAGTATTTGTAGCGTATTTATTTCTTTGTTAGATTTTCAATGTGGAGGGGTAAAATCCACTTTGAATCTGCATCAAAATCAACTTTGTAAACACATCCCAAAATTTTAAAAGTAGGTTTCAATGGATTTTAAAAAGGGTTTTCATTTTTCGTAAGGCCTAAAAAAAAGACAGACTTTCCCATACAGCCCCGGATTATTGTGTTGTAGTGTTGATCCAGATTCCAGACCAGCAGGAAAACAAAATGCAGCGGGGTGGGACCTACTGTAAAAACCCAATGTAAAAATAAACCGGTCCCCTTAAACAGAAAATCAAAAAGAGATCGCCCCAACTCTCACCCCAAATTCCCACCTATACAATTTTTTTGCTGTGCCTTCTGTTTTCTTACCAAAACACTTTTGTGTGACTAAAAGCTGGCTCACAGATTTTTCGCCCCTTTCCCTTTTGTTATCCCCCATTAAAAAATGCATGCTCAATGAAAAGATGGGGGAAACCCCCTGCCAGGGCTCCTTTTGGTGGGGTGCTGATTCCCGAAAAAATTAGAATAGAAAAAAAACGGACAGTTTTAAAAACTAGTTTGCCTTTTTCTTTAACTTTGCCAACAAATTTTTCTGGGGGGAAGTCAAGGGGGGCCCCCAAAAAAAAATCAAAATGGTTTCCCCCAGAATTGGGGAGTTTGGTTTTCTTTTTTCTACTATGTATGGCCCGCCCTTTTTTTGAAATTGTTCTGTTTAAAAGCAGGAGGAATTTCAAACAAACATTTTGTTGACTTCAAGATAATGTGATTTCTTTTTGTAGATAAACTTTCTGGAGACAAATTAAAGTTGGTGATGGACCACATCTTTAAACTTCAAGGGCTTCTGAAAAAGCATGGTTTTTAAATTGGACTTGATGGTTATGAATATGCCTACTTGAAAGCAATTGTTTCCCTTTTCCCGTCCAGGGAAGTGGGCTTTTGTCTTTTGCTTTGTTACATTTAAAATTTCTTGTATTAAAAATTGTCCCTAATTAAAAGGGTTTGCCAAATCTAAAGTTTTAGTGGGATCCCCAAAAGGGTTAAATTTTTTCACTTTTCCCAAATATAGGGCATTAAAAAAAATGAAGTTGTAAAAGTTTTCAAACCTTCCCTTTCATGCCCCCTTTAAAAGGGTTTGTTTTCAAACAAGCTTTCAGCCCATTCAAAGCTTTGGCGAAAGCATTTTTTAAAATTGGGGGGCGTGCTTTTGTTTTGGGTTCTTTCCTCCCTCTTCCCCCCCCTCCCCAAGGGACTCCCGAAAAAAACTTTCCCCCCTTTAAAATTTTCCCAAGCAGCAGGGGAAGGAGGGGGGGCAAGGGGGGCTTGCTGCAGAGTTAAACCCATGTGGGTGCCTTTCCTAGGTTTGGGTGCAGGCTCTTGGGCTAGGGTCAGCTGTATTGTCAGCTCCACGGAGAAAGCAGGGAGAGGGTGATTTTATTGAGTGTGGAGCCAGAGGTCTGTGAAGTGTGATTGCTAATGCAGAGCAGGGGGGTTGAAAAGTGTTCCTAAAACCCCCTGCTTAGCATACATATTCCACATCTCCAGCAAACAAACAAACCCTGTCATAACAGACACAGGGCAGCTGTGAAGTGAGTTATTTATACTCAGGATGTGTCACTAATACAGCAGAGCAGGGAGAGATTTGAACAGTTCACATGCCTTCCTGATCTGTTCTATTAGTATAGTCAGAGCTCCAAGATACATCATAAATTTTTAGTAACCACACTTCATTGCTGTCACATTTCTGACTACAGTTCAGCCTCTGCTTTCCTCAATTCTGTGTAGAGGGCAGGAGGAAAGCAGGCACACACAGGGTTAATTTTTTCAGGCAGCACAGACACAAAAAGCCCTCCCATCCTCCCACTACAGAAGCATTCTGTGCAGGAGGGGCTCCTGTGCTCTGACATGTATTGTATTCGGAAGGTGATGAGTCATCAGACTGACAGCAGTGAGATAAAGATCAACAGGTCGGCTGCTCTAGAGATTTTGAGAAGTGATGTACTACTAACTAACGGGATAAACTCAAAATCAGTAGGACATTTGTAATGGACATATATTGCAAAGCTGATTGTTTTTTAAAGATCTTTTAATTAAAACCCAATAATTGTAGCGAGACAACCCCTTTAATTTTCGGGACAGTTTACATTAGACATGACCAGGAGCTGATCTGGCCGCGCTTGCGTTGTTTGCACTTCTTATCTGATGGCAGGGAACATGAACGAGCTTTGAAGGGACTGGGGAGAAAAGATCCTGTGTCTTTTGTATAGAGAATCCACTGGTTATAATGTAATTATCTGAGTAAACATGCAGATGCTCCCTACTCAAGCGCATCAGTTTGTGAACAAATGAAAGAACGCTGCCTGCTTGGAGCTCATCTTCTCTCCTGTGCACAATACAGTTATCCTATGTAGATTAGCCAAACAATGTTTACTCAAATACAGAGACTGAATATCGGGAGCGTGCATGGAAGGTGGTTCAATGACATCACAGAGGAGGTACTTGTTTTTTTAAACACAGAAACACAACGCCCCTTTTTTCAAGGCTCAAGAGGGTAGTATCAGCCTGCTAGGTAAAGAACTCACTTCTTGGCAAAACCCCTGTAAGCATTTTATGTCTATTCCATAACTGTAGTGTTTCAGAAGCAAGGATTTATGTATTCGACCACAGAACTCTATGGATTCATACTGTACCACTGAGTGCCTTTGATTTACTTGGTGACACACACAAGTGTATTTCTTTCACATATTTTCAATGTATTGCTCTACTTCAGCTGTGGCCACAGTTAACCTACTAAACCACTCCTCCTGCTAGGGAACTCGTGTTTTTATTTTGGTAAAAATTTCAATCTAGTCCAGTGAAAACAAAAATGAAAATCAATGGTCATCACTACCTCTTGTAATATTCACAAAAGAAGATGGACTCGGATATCTAATATTAGCATAACATTTTTTTGTATATTGTGTGTTAACAGATCAACAAGAACCACAATAAGCAGAGTACTATAGTGTGATGTTTTAGGTAAGAATATTAGAGGGCTTTTAGCTGTGTTCTGTACCAAAGATCCCTGTGCAAAGTTTTATGGCACACCGATTTAGCCATTGGAGAAACTTCTCTTCCTATACTATGCCTGAAGTAGGGTCGTCTTACCCAAAACCGCACACTATAATACTCTGCCTATAGCTGGTCTTTTTGGTCTCACAATATACAATCCTTATGATCATAGCGGATATGCGAGTGCAGCTCCTTCTTGTGGATATTTTTGGATTGACATCAGCAAGGTATTAATTAGCCCTGGGGCCAGCACCATACACACTTTACACAATTACGGAGCTGTGTTGGCTGCAATTCACTACCACTAACACTTCTTCTCAGGTTCCTAACTCCTGTGAGTGCTTTTTTTTTTTTTTTTTTTGTTTGTTTTGTTTTTTACTGAAAATACGTCTTAAATCTTACAATTAATATATTAACAGATCATCCTGGGTTGGAAAATGCATCTCAGATTGAAAAACTCCAAGAAAAAGCCTATATGGAATTCCAAGACTATGTTACCAAAACATACCCAGATGATACTTACCGGTAAGATGTTATATATTCACCAATCACCTGTCAGGGGGCGGATATAGTAGGCAGCAAGTGAAATGTCAGTTCTTAAAGTTGATGTGTTGGAAGCTTTATGAATGATGCAATAAATGGGGTAGAGGGGGAATTAGAATAACTGAGCACAAAAAAACCCGCTTAGTATTATGATTTTATATATAATCATTTTATATAAACATATACAGTGGGGAAAATAAGTAATACATGGGCGATTTTGCAAGTTTTCCTACCTACAAAGAATGGAGAGGTCTGTTATTTTTTTTGTAGGTACACTTCAACTGTGAGAGACACATAATCCATAAAATCACATTGTAAGATTTTTAAATAATTTATTTGAATTTTATTGCATGAAATAAGCATTTGATATAATATGGAAACAGAGCTTAATACTTGGTACAGAAACCTTTCTTTGCAATTAGAGGTAAGATGTTTCCTTTTTTTTCTTGACCAAGTATGCACACACTGCAGCAGGGATTTTAGCCCACTCCTTCATACAGATCTTCTCCAGATCTTTCAGGTTTTAGGGCTGTCACTGGACTACATTGAGTTTCAGATCCCTCCAAAGAGTTTCGATTGGTTTCAGGTCTGGAGACTGGCTAGGCCACTCCAGCAGCTTGAAATCCTTCTTATGGAGCCACTCCTTAGTTGCCCTGGCTGTGTGTTTCGCGTCATTGTCCTGAAAGACCAGCCACGATCCATCTTCAATGCTCTTGGCCAAAATCTTCTGATAAATGGCCCCATTTTTTCTCCCTTCAATACGGTGCAGTTGTCCTGTCCCCTTGGCAGAAAAGCAACCCCAAAGTATGATGTTTTCACCCCCATGCTTCATGGTTGGGATGGTGTTCTTGAGGTTTTACTCCTCCTTCTTCCTCCAAACACGGTGAGTGGCGTTGATACCAAAAAGTTCTATTTTGGTCTCATCTGACCACATGACCATCTCCCATGTCTCCTCTGGATCATCCAGATAGTCAATGGCAAACTTCAAGCAGACCTGGACATGTGCTGGCGTCAGCAGGGGGACCTTGTATGCCCTGAGGATTTAAATCCATGACGGCGAAGTGTGTTAGTAATCTTTAAGACTGTGGTCCCAGCACTATCCGGGTAATTAACCAGGTCCTCCTGTGTAGTTCTGGGCTGATCCCCGACCCTTCCCAGAATCATCATTACCCCACGAGGCAAGATCTTGCATGGAGCCCCAGACCAAGGAATATTGACAGTCATCTTGTATTTCTTTCATTTTCTAATAATTGCGCCAACAGTTGTTGCCTTCTCACCAAGCTGCTCGCCTATTGTCCTGTAGTCCATCCCAGCCTTGTGCAGGTCTACAATTTTGTCCCTGGTATCCTTTGTAAGCTCTTTGATCTTGGCCATAGTGGAGAGGTTGGAGTGTTATTTGAGTGCGTGGACAGGTGTCTTTTATAGAGGTGAGTTCAAACAGGTGCAATTAATACAGGTAATGAGGACAGAGTAGGAGGGCTTCTTAATGAATAACTAAGGCTATGTTCACACGGCTTAAATTGGGACGTATCTCGTATCTGGGCGAGATACGTCCCAGTCATTATGGTAACCACTGTTCTCATTGAGAACTATGGATTACGTCTCCTCTCCCTGCTCGCAAAATACGGCGAGCGGGGATAGAAGTGACATGTCAATTATTCACGGCGTATATGCACCGAGAATAATGCATGTCTATGGGGCCGGCAGGCTGCCGGGCCCCCCACCCGCCCTGCGCCGGCGTAATTCCGGCGAAATACGTCCCGCAATTACTGACGAGTGAACATAGCCTAACAGGTCTGTGAGAGGCAGAATTCTTGCTGGTTGGCAGGTGATTAAATACTTATTTTATGCAATAAAATGCAAATTAATTATTTCAAAATCATACAATGTGATTTTCTGGATATTTTTTTTGAGATTGTTTCTCACCGTTGAAGTTTACCTACCACAAAAATTACAGACTTGCCATTCTTTGTAGGTTGGAAAACTCGCAAAATCGCCAGTGTATTAAATACTAGTGCATCTCAAAATATTAGAATATCATTGAAAATTTAAGGGGTTTTTACAGGACTATCTTTGTATTTGTTATAGGGCTCACAAATGTATTAGATTAAACCTTGTAATTCATACTGTAATGCGTCTATACAATATATGGATTTCTATACTTGACTTAAATTATTGATATCAATTATCTTTTCAGTGATTTTTCAGTATTTTTTGAGCTGCACTAGTACATATATATGTACACATATATTTTTTAAGGTCTATTAAACTCTTTCTCTGTTCTTAGGCTTTCTCGGCTCTTACTGCGGTTGCCAGCCCTGCGACTAATGAGTGCTGCAATTATGGAGGAGCTCTTCTTTGCGGGCCTAATTGGAAATGTGCAAATTGATAGTATCATTCCTTATATTTTGCGAATGGAAAACACTGACTACAACAGCCAAGTTATTGGAATCACTGTATAGCACATGTTTGAGATGCAAAACCAGGACTTGAAAAACATTTTGTTATTGATTTTTTTTTTTTTTTTTTTTTTAAAGAAGATGCACAAGATATTGAAGTTAGTGTAAAAATTTACTTTATATATCTTCAAGTATCTTTTGGTCTTTTCTGTCAATAGGTTAATGGCGCCTTTTTGGCACGGTGTAAATACTAACAAATATATATATATATATATATATAGACATGTTTATATTGTTGTGAATGGCCTATGGCTACCTAGTCAGATATATTGAAAGCAGTGCTTTTACCCTACCCCATAATATCATGTCATGGTACACTGCAATATAATTTGTTAAAGTGAAATCATGTTTTTATTGCGGTTTAGTGTTGCGTGCCTTGCCAGGGTGCTTACAGAGCTGTTGCAGCAGGTTTGCAAGACACATAAGCTTCTTTTATACATTTAGACTGTTTTGAATATTCGAAACTAGAAACTTTTTAACTTAATTGAAAATCTTGTATGCATTCTCTAAGAATCACAGTACTAACTTAAAAGTAAAATTTTAATTTTCCCGGGATTTCTTTTTTCCCTTTCCATGGAATAAAAAAAATGCTTTTTCCTTATTTTATTGTCTTTTGTGACGTTAGTTATAAACCAGGTAATGACTTAAACTGTAAAATAATTAAAGATGCTATACATTTGTTAATACCCGCAAACCATTTCAATTATGAATGTAAGCATGTAAGCAGCAGGTTGCTAAAAAAGGTAAATTGTATTTCAGGAGAGTATATTACAGAATACACTTTGTTTTGGTCATAAAAAAAAAGGGGGAATTTTTTTTTTTTCTTTTTTTTTTTGGGGGTTAAAGCACCAGGAATTTAAAAACCCAAAGATGTGTCATATTGTAGCTGCTATTCAAATATTTTTCAAGTTGCCTAAAACTTTAAGTAATAGGAATAATGCTTGGGGCGTCCAGCTAATCCCCTTTTTTTTTTTATATTTAACTTAATCTTTTTCTCTTTTTTTCCTTGAATTTCTGGGGCATTAATTCTAGGTTACTTTCAGTGCATGTTAAAATCCTTACAGAGGTAAGTTCTCCATGATACACTTTTTAAGGACAATGAAATATTTAACACTGGGTCATTTTATTTTTATGACTCTCTTCTGTAATTTCATGGTGAAATTATGCCAGGGTCTATGAAGAAGGTATGTGAGTCTGGCCTTCCTGCAGACAGACATTCATTGACTGCTCTCCCTATATTAGTACATGTATATGGAGCTGTCCGGTGTTGTATGTAGTCAGGAGGCAAAACAAGACCTAACAACTTTTCCTCTGAGTCCTGGAAGCATTTTAACAACTTTTTGAGTGAAAAATCTCAATGAATTGACAGAATCTTGTATATTATCAAGCTGGTCTCACACTCTTTCTTGTGGTTTCTTAGGGTAGAATAGGAGATCTGACATAGTCACTAAACATGTCCTATCAGCATGTTGTAGAGTAGGAGAAACTGAGCATATTGACATATGAGAAAATATTCTTTATAATTGGTGATTTGTTGATTTAAAGTGAACATGTTACATAGTTTATGCCCCCCCCCCCTTGCTGTGGACAGCACAAGCTAGTGTCAGACAGTCCTCTTCCAGTTACACTAAAATATGCAGCTTGCAAAGAGGACTAGTAGTTTCACCCTACTTTCCGATAGGTAAAACTGTCAATTAATGAGCCGGACTGTGCAGTAGGAGCAAAGCTTTAAATCGACACATGAGGTTAAAATGCAGCTGGGCCTCACAAGAATGGAATTGTATCCCATCAGAAAAAAACAGGGAGATGAGCCAGATAAAGCTTAGGTTTCTTTTTCTAGTAATTAGATGTGTCGTTAGTATTGGAATTGGCTTACATTCTAGCTAGACAATCTGTACTGTAAGTGGCATGTTTGTGCTTACCCAGAAACTGGCTTTGAGCTTTGCACTGATTGCTTTTAGGTGTACCTCCAAGGACAAATGTAGAAAAATAATGGGCTGCAGTAAACACTTGTACTTTGTAATGTAGCTCATGATAAGCATACTTCCATCTTAACCTCTGGGTTGTGATTGATTTCTTGCAGGCGACAGAGAACAGAGAGATGGCCGTGCTTCCGTCGCTCTTTCTGTTCATTCTTAAAGGGGTTTTGCCAAGAAGTGATTTCCTTACCCAACGGGCTGATGCTGTCCTCTACAGTCTTGAAAAAAAGGGGCATTGTGTTCCTGTGTTTAAAAAAAAAATAAAAATTGCCTCCTCCGTGATGTCATCGCTCCACCTCCCATGCACGCTCCCGAGGCTGATATTCAGTCTTAGTCTCTGTAGTTGAGCAAACCACAGAGGATAACTGTATTTTGCACAAGCTACCGTATACAGGTTTTGTGTTCTCCCTCTTTTTTTTTTTTTTTTTTTTTAATATATTTTATTTGGTACATCATAGAACAAAGGCAGCATACCATACCATATAAAAACAGTACAGTAACCAGTTCTCCCTCTTATCTGCTCAGGAGAAAAGATTAGATCCGGGCAGGCAGCCTTCACTGACTGAGAGAGACAGAGCTGTAATGTACTTATATAAGTAAACAGGAAGCTGCTGCAGGGGGGGAGGGAGAAGAGCGGAACATGGAGCTGACTGATAATTACATTACAACCAGTGGGTTCTCTATACAGCAAACACAGGCTCTGACACAGAAACAGCTAGTGCAGATGCCCAGTAGCACTGCTCTGCTCTTCCCTCTCCCTTTAAAGCTCCTTCATGTGCCCTGCCATCAGATAAGAAGTGCTATAAACATTAGCATGGCCAGGAGCTCGCCAGATCAGCTCCTGGTTGTAGCTAATGTAAACAGTCAGGAAACTAAGGGCATGTAAGCAAGGCTGCAGCTCTCACAGGCTTCACTTTTTGTAATCACATATATTTAAAAAAGGGATTACCCATTTTGGGGGATCCAATCAACTTTTAATATGGCAAAACCCCTTTGGGGTTTTCAATACACTAGCACACTCCCTCTACTGTATTGCAATCCATAAAGGGAATGGAAGAACAACCCAACAAGATAATTTTCTCCATCTTTTGAAGCCATTAAGAAGCTGATGGCAACATGAAGCTAAGAGATGGGAATACCCCTTTAACAAAGTATTACCCCTTTCTCACCTATGCTGCATACTCCTGCAACAGACTTGGCTCCAGCAGCAAACAGTCCTATGCTCTGTTCCCTGGGCCTTCATAACTACCTAGAAGTCTCTGCTGCAAAGCACCTTCTGATTATAATAGTTCAGTAAGACTTTCTGATGGATAACGATGCATTTTCGACAAAGTGTCCAGTTCTGGCTGTGGCCCGATGTTTACGGTATGTTTACATTTGTTGTAAATTATTCTGCTGCTGAAAAGCTTTTCCACCCATGTATATGGGGTTGTTTTTGTAGCATATGCATAGATTTTCTCAAACTTTTTGTGCTTCACATATTTTTTATGTGTTGATTTTTGTGTTTAAGAACTTAGAGTTGTAGTGGCTTTTTTCTTGTGGTGCTTTTTTACAATTCAAAATCATATGATTAGTAGATAATGTGATTCAACAATTCTTGAATCACATGACTAATAATGTAAAAAAAAGCCACATCCATTTGTATGTTTTTTTGTCAAGCAGGGATACAAACAACACTGGTTTAATCAGGGAAAAAAAGAAGGCTGAAATAAAATGCCATACGTACAATTTTCTGGGTCAGTGGAGTTACATTTTTCAACGTGAGGAAAGTGCCAACAAAAAAACAACCACAAGTCCTTACCATCTTCCTCTCCTTTGTTTCACAACTAGGTCTCCCCGGTTTTCTGTTTATTGTCCTATTCTTCTGAATATGGATGTGATCACGTGTGTCCACTTACATCACCGTTTGGAACTGTTGACTTACGAATGGTGGTGGAAAGGAGTGGCACCTCACTGCTGCAGAAAACTAGGGGCTGTAAAGATGACAACTCCGTTTGGAATAAGAAGACTGTAAACGGAAGACCTGGAAGACCAAGCACTGGGACGGAAGAGAGGAGGAAGACGAGTATAGAATTTTTTTTTTTTATTGGGCAATTGCAACTTACTGGGAACTACTAGGAACTGGACAATCCCTTTAAGCCACAAAAAAAAAAAAAAAAAAAGAAATGCAGGTAGAGTGAACACAAAAATGTGTTTTTCCCAAAACGCTGTGTGACAGCAGCCTTACGGTCCGTTGCAGAAGTGTGCAGCTGTGGAGCAGGGAGGACTAGAGCTTTACAAGGCAACAAAGCTTAGAAGCGAAGGCTTTACAGTGGATATATGTGGATCAGTTGAAGCACAGGCACAACACGACCGAGATCCTCACATGGCTCAGTGTACCTGTGTTTTTAATTGGCCTGCATTGTTGCACAAATTGCCATCAACAACAAAAACCCCGCGACCCCTTAACAAGTATCATTAATAGGAAACATTGTCAATGGCCACGCAGAGAATGGCAGATTTGTACTAATGCAGCTAAACCTCATGCCGTTCTCACACAATCACGCCAAATACCCCCTTTTTTTCTCCTTTTCGAAGTACTGGGACATAAATCCCCTTTTCTAGAACCTGGAGTATATTTATAAGTAAGAAATGCTCTAGATAGCCAAGATATGCACCACAAAATGGCACTACTTCTTTGAAACCACACAACAGGGTATTATGCGGTCAGGCCTCATTAGGTCTCATGCACGTGGCAAAGCCGTACTGCAATAAATGGAGTCCATACGGGTCTGTATATGGTGCCTAGAAGCAATGCTTCTTATGTAATAGCAATTGCAATGGAGCTTGCCTCTGTTTTCTTTGAATAGGTACAGTTTACGTCCATAGCCGGCTATAGTCATTGTATTAATTATCTGTATAAAACGGAGCTGTGTAAATGATGCTTCAGATACAGTAGAAGACCTGTCTAAGTCAAAAACTGGTTAGATTCATTGCTTTGCAGAACTGAAGCAGGGCTCTGAATTGGACCATTGGAACAAATAAAATACATAAAATGTTCTAACTTCTAATGAGGTTTGATTTTCTGTTGAGCATTTATGTGCAGCTGTTATTGATGTTTAAAAGAAAATGTTCTGGTTTCAGCATATGTGTCCTTTAAATCTTATCCAAGTTTCATTTTCAGAACTAGCAGTAAAATAAATGAAATCTTTACATTACTCAATAGCGTTCTTTTGCACACGAAAAAAATATTAATAGCAAAAAAAAATCTGGTTTGGAAAACACTAACCATCATTCTGGAACTTTAAAGGGGTTGTCTCACAACACAGAGCCAAAAACCGCTTTCATTCAACCCCTGCTCTTCCGGTCGGCTTGCTTGGTTTTTATTGCAGTGATTAGCATGTCGGCTCCCTCCAGCTCAAAGGTCTGCTACTTACTTTGACATGAGAGCAGGGGACATTTATCTAAAGTCCAGAGAAGCTTCAGAGCTAAAGTAAACAAACATAATTAGTCTCCTTTGTTTGCTAAATCTGATAACTCTCAACCTGCTGGCAGTTCTGTGTGCCTACCTGTGTGAAGATGTTATCCCTGCTATCAGATAAGACAAACTTAGGCCAACAGGTCGGGACCCCCTAGAAACCGAGTGCCTCAGAGTTAATAAAATTACTTTTATCTCCTCAACAAACAAAAATAAAGCAATCTATTTGGAAAATATTTTCATATACTGTTCCTTACATGTTGAAAGCTAATATTTGTAGTCAGACAACTCCTTTAAATCATTGAAGCAAACAATCGACCCAGCAAACATTTTAAAGAATAATTTTAGTCTTAAAATAGGGCTCAAAAAGTCCTTTGGTTCCAACAAATGTATAAAACTGGGTCCTAGCAAACCCCCTTGCGTATTAAAACAATTAACCTTTCACACAACAATGACAAAGTGGGGGCAGCTCCAATCTCTTTGATAAATATTGTGTCCAGTAACAGAACAAACCCTTTAAATTTTCTAAACTTTTTGACCCCATTATGACACACTTACTCTCTTCTTTAACTGGGGCTAAAAGAGTTTTTTGGGGAAAACACTTGTTTTTTTTTAAAGGGGTTTCCAATTATTTTACTTTTTTTTTAAACTATGCTAATAAACACACCCAAAAAAAAGCTACCTTTTCAATCAAACCCCCATTTCGGTTCTGATGACCCTAATGGTCTATGTTTCTATCCGGTTCTCTGGTCATGACTGCTGCAGACAGCCGGTGGCTTTAGCGCTAATGTGTCATACCCTTGACGTCACTTGTTGCAAGCCATTCACTTTCTGAATGGTGAAATCAAGGGAATAGTATGTGACTGCAGTGGTCATGTTTTTGTTTGGAAGAACAGCAAGTAAACAGAGAAAGGAGACTAATATATGTATATAAGTAAATATAATTGACAATCCTATATATATAATATCACGCTTATATATACGAGCTACACACAAAATTTTTGGATATTTGTTATTTAAATTTAATATCTTAAATATTTTAAAAACTTTGAAATCATTTTCTTTAAATGCAGATGTCCAAACTTTCATTATGGTGTGTGTTCACACATTTTATTATTTTTTTTAATTTATATCAGTTATAAAAAGGGGCAGTAAAGTTTAAATTTAAATTTGAAAAGCATACTTTGAGTAATTTGAAACACCTCAGTGAAATGCTGATAAAATGTAAGTTAATGAAGAAACTGTTCTTGTCACTTGTTTATTTTAAATTATTTTTTTTAAATAACACTATTTTTCTTTGAAATCGTATTTGCTTTTTTAAACGGATTCTCTAATCGCAACCTGTTTGCATTCAAAAGCACATAAAAAAGCTCTTATCTTATGACTAAAGTATAATCAACAAACAATACATTTAGAAAAAGTCTTTATTTAGGCATTTCAAGCACACCAATAAACTTCTGCTATATGTGAACCCAGCAATAGCTTAATAATAGTCAATTACTTTTACGCAAAGAACATTTCTTTTAATGCTCCTAATAGCATCTCTGGCTTGAGGGCTTCCCTTATAATCATGTACAGAAAATTGAATAAAAAAAAAATATAAGAATATGTTTCGGATCTTAATTCGTAAACAAGAAAAAAAAATACTGGTGACACCTTACCTTTAAATTTGGTCGGCACTGCTTCGGATTATCTCAGTGTAGCTCCAGGCTAATACATTAATTTTCTCTGAGTCTTGCACTGGTCTCTAACCTGTATAAAAACACTGCTTACAGCAGCCACTGAACTCTAGTGATCCTCCACAGTCAGATGAGCATTGGAGCATTGCCCATCTGTCATGGCAGATGTGTTGTATTTCTAGACTGTCTCACTATATTCTGAAAATTTGCTCTTCCTGGTTCTTGGGTGTCATGACTGGCACAAACGAAAGCCATTAGTAGCAGTATAGCCCTAAGCCCCGCTGTTGCTACCAGTGCTATATAAAATTTGACACCAGTAAGAATTGGTCACTTATTAGGCTATGTCTACACTGCACAGGAAAACGATCGTATCTTCGGTGCTTTTGGTTTTTTTAAAAGCGCCGAAGATACGATTGTTCCTGTGGCCCCATAGACGGCAATAGTGAAGATGAGCTGCAGTCTACACAGCTCGTCTTTTCTCTGCTCATCTTTTATACAACATGTATAATACGTCGGCGCTTCTCGTTTTCTTGCCATCTTCCCATACAATACAATTGTGTGGGCGACGTCAGGAAAACGAGAAGCAACCGCGGTTTTTGTACAGAGCATGACAAAAAAACGCGATCCTGCATCAGAGAAAAAACGGCCGCTTTTGGGCTGTTTTTTGTCCGATGCAGTGTAGACATAGCCTTAGTGTTTTGTTCTTTTATAAAGCCAGTTTTTCTACAGCATATAAAGAAATGCAGCTGCAGAAACCTCAAGTCTGTAAAAATGTGTCTGACGTCCCACTTACGTTAAGCGAGCACCAAGTAGAGATGGAGATCTTTCTCTTTATTAAAGGGGTTCTCCACTTCAGATAATCCCTACTTTTTCGAAGGGTATCTTGATAATAAATTGATCACAAAGTATAACCCCCCACTGGCCAGATGTAATCTTGAGGGAAACATGTAGGAGAAATGAAGCACTTAACAGTGCCTATTCATATCAATGGGTTGTCTGTGTAATGCTTGAAAGGACATGTTCTCCATAGCAAGAGATGCTCTTTGTAAGTGTTCTCCGCTATGGCGAAGTATGAATATCCTGACCAAAAGACCCTCTGTATTGACTCAGAAATCCCTAAAAGAGTGTATGCAAATGGGTTTTCTGAACTGGAGAACCTCTTTAAGAAATATGCATATAGCAAATGTATAAGAAACATACATTTTATGTGTTGTAGTTTGCTCTTAACATTCCCTGTTTACCCACACTAAATAACTAATGTTATGCTATTGTTATACTTGCACATTTATTCTCATCTGCCAGTGTATGTATTTTCATTTTACTTTTAATTACAACAAAAGCACAGTTTTACGGCATGTTTATATCAAGTATAAGGGTGCTTTCACACGGTGCGGTTTTGGTGCGGTTTTGATGCGTTTTTTGTGCAGGAAGGTACAGCAATTAATGATTTACATTGTTGCACAAAAAACGCATCCAAAAAACAACACCAAAACCGCACCGTGTGAAAGCACCCTAAAGAACATAAGAAAGAAACATACTGCAGCACGTTTATGCCTACATTGTGTCATTTAAACACACATGTAACAGGTTTACGTCTGAATCTTGAAACTTTCAAGTTATTGTATACTGCAGCTTGCTATGATGTTTGACTCTTCGAAATAATATGAATCCATCTTAGAAATCTCAAGTTATTAATTGTTACTTTCTCTTTAAAAAAAAATCAGTAAAAGCTAAATTTTATCTGAACGTAATTTCATCTGAACATATTGCTAAAGTACACCACAACTTTTTTTTATTTTTTTTTACTGAGCAATCAAGTGGAAACGTAAAGATGAAAAACCTCAATTAGACATAAACAAAGTTTATCTAAGGCCATGTGAACACATAACAGAAAATAGTCACTGTGTATATAGCCTCACATGTGTTACATGAATACTTTATAGAGAATTCCAACATTTGTATAATTGGCAGCAAAATAGAGCATGCTGCGGATATGACATTGCCAGCATGCTCTTAACTGAAACCTGTCCGGTAGTTTACGCTAGCCTATCTGAGAGCAGGTGATTTGGAGCAGAATTTCAGAGTGGAGGTAGTGAAAGTCCTGCTTACCCTGTGTACATACAGTGATTGACAGCTTTCATTGCATTCGAGTGTGTCAATTACTGCACATGGGTGAGGTAAACAGGCCTTTGTTTACATTTTTTTCTAGTCCTATTACTCAGAAATGCTGCTCCAAATCCTGTAACTTCATACATCCCAGAGCTCAACTTCTCTCCAGCTATCACATCCTGCTGCCAGATAGGGCAGCATAAGCCACCTCACTGGTTCCCTTTAAATTTGTTTCCCTTTAAAAAAAATTCCATCACATGTAGGGAGTGTAAACTACATTCATGTTCATTGTACTGTATTTTTTGTTTCTGACTTATGGCACGGATTCAGCACCACAAATGATTCCATGATTACACATGGCCCAATCATTTTTTTCTCAGACAACCAGAGACTTCACTAGGTTATTACATCTGTCCTAAATGTAAAGATGTACCCCAATAGCTAAAATGTCCAGGTATACAAACTTGTTATGTAAATCATATATTCGATTCACATAGTTAGGTGCTCCATGTGTATGTATATATAGAGTCGTTGTAAAAGAATATGTAAATGTACTCTAAATGGCAACTGTAAATTCTATTTTCATTGTATTTTTTTAAAAACAATTGTATCTTTTTATGATAGAATAAAATTCACACGTTTTTGTCCTATTATACCTACGTGCACAAGTATATTTTGTCCTTTGTTTATGACCACCAGGTTATTAGGAAGTCATTGATGCCCCAGTAGTACAAAATCTCTGTTTTATTCTTTAAAGGGGTTTTGCCACAAAGGCATTTCATGTACTCTATACCTGTCTTCAGCTTTTATTTTTCTCAGGAGGGGGAGTGTGTGATTTGTTTGAACTGCATACCATGTGATCCAGCAGGCTGACATCACCATGCCTTTTTCCACATGGTTCTCACTGTAGTCAAACAAAGGTCTGTGAATGTAAAGACCTGTGAGTAGCTAAAATGTAGCCCAGTGGTTAAAGTTCTTGCCTCGCAGCACAGAGGTGCTAGGTTCAAATCCCTACAGGAAACAAACTTGCGGATTTTGTTTCTCTTTATCAATGCACATACTTAAGGTTTCTTTTTTTTATTTGCACTGTTTGACTAATTACGAAGGGTGTTTTCACACGGTGCTTTTTTTATGTGTTTTTTGTGCAGCAATATACAGCATCAATTGCTGTGCCTTCCTGCACAAAAAAATGCATCGGAAAATGCGTAAAAAACACACTATGTGAAAGCACCCTAAGGAGTATAGAGGACAGGAGTAGAATGACAGTACCTGGGATTGAACACTCGCTCAGCAGTGAGTGTGTGTGTGATTATTAGGCAGGGAATAGACTCGCAGTATCTTTCTGAGATGATGTCTGAGCATGTGTGGCAAGACTAGGAGCTCTCAGCCCTGGTCATAGCCCCTGGAGACAAGCTGTACACTTTGGATCACTAAGGGAGCAGCTGAAACAAAAATGGTGCATAATTTTTAATAATGATGAATGGTGAAAATGTTTATTATTTAATTTTGAAGCTTCCCATATCAATTTTACATTGTGGCAAAACCCCTTTAAAAGGCTGAATATATGTTAATATATTTCTGTTTCCCTGTCACCGACTACCACTTCATTACTATGCAGAGATCCCTCAAGTTACAATGGCCTCAAGATAAAATATTTTTACCATACGAAGGTCTTGCGTGGGCCAGTGTATCTTGAGACCATACAATGCCACAGACACTGCTGATCTGTGGCACATGTCAGTGATGAAAGATCCAATGAATTATCATTTTTCTTTTACTTGTAAATCATATGTATTAGTGTGCAGTATGTATTAGTATGCAGCAATTGGAGGTCTAGTAGCACCTTTACAGTACAGTGTGGTACTGCATGTTCTGTCCTGCTCTTTAGGTTAAGTTCACAGGGCATAACTGCGGGGCGTGTGTTACGGGAGGGGGGCCGGCAACCCGCCGGCCCCATAGACATGCATGACTCGCGGAGCGTAAGTAATTGTCATGTCACTTATCTCCCCCCGTATTGTACGAGCGGGGAGAGGAGGCGTAATCCATAGTTCTCTTTGAGAACTGTGGATTACCGTAATGACTGGGGCGCATTTCGCCCCGTATTGAGCGCAGTACGCCGCAAAATACGTCCCAATTTAAGCTGTGTGAACTTAGCCTTACATGTACCAGGATGAGCAGCTCCTATGGGCTCAAAGTGAGGGCCCCATTTTCTTTTAAATCTTTTTATGCATTCCAGAGTGTACAGTAAGTACATAAATCAAACAGATTACATTCACAGAGATATAATGCCCCATGGGAACATTTTCTAGGCGGAGGATCTGCAAATATACACTCCGAAATGCAACTTTTTTTCAAGAATTGTTACAATCTCTCCCGCTCCCCCCCAACATACAGATTGAAACATGCCATGCATTGTACTTGAAAATACAAAGTAGCATGTCTTTTTTTTATTGGGCATAAAAAAGTTAACAACAAAAAAAATCTCCATAAATGCGACATAACTGTAAACCCCGACTCTCCACAGTTCTCCGAGCTCGCCCCCCCCCACCACCCACCCCCAAAAGCAATCCGCGTTTCGGTTTCCCTCATCGGACCCAGCGGTCCCCCGGTTAACTCGTGTTTATCCCAAAAGGAAAAACCCAAACACCCCCCATGGCGTTCTGAATTATTATTGGTACATGGGAAAAAATTTCCCCAAAAGACATTTTCAACCGTGATGGGGGACTCCTTTTTTCCTGCAGCCCCCCATAAAATGCATTTTCATTATAAAAGAGTTTTTTCTAAAAACATTTTGAATGGGGGGGGGTTTCATGACCCATGGTTTAAGAGGTTTTTACCCTGCCGCCGTCATGACAGAATTTTTCTACCCCCGGAAAAAAAATTTGGTCCCCCCAGTATCTTATGACCAAATATTCCCACAGGGGATTGTCAGACATATTGGGTTTTAATCATGTTTTAAACCCTTTTTTTTGGGGCCCGCAACTTTTTACACTTAAAAAACCCCGGGGGAACCACCAACCAAAAGGGCAAAAAATGACACAAAAACAGTACATATTTACATATATTTAATAATTTTCGATTCTAATGAAACAAAATCACTCATGTAAAACCCGGGCCTGTTTCGATGACCAAAAGGGTTTTCCTGGCAGGAAGGGTGGAAAGACCAACCTTTTTTTCCAACTTCTCATTTTCCCCTGTTTTTATTTTTTATCGCAGTCAAGCTTGAGAGCCCGCTCACATAGAATGTTTGAAAAGGGGGAGCAATGTCAAAATACTTTTTTTGGCCAGAAGGGGAACCCCTTGGCAAAGAAAACAAAAACTGTCAAAGAAGACAGCAAATTTTAGCTTTAAACCGCGATTTTGCTTGGGTTTAAATATTCCTTTTGCTCCTTTAAAGTCTGCCCTTTTCCCAGCAACGGTAATGAGCTTAGGGGCCCCAAACCCATAAAGGGCATTATGTGAAGGCTGAAGAAAAAAAAACAAAACTTCCCCTCAAAGTTTTCCCAAATTCTGCCAATCCCCCTGCACATTGCAGCATGTTGCCACATGCATTTTGGGGTGGGGGGAAACATCTAAAGGGTTCCCCCCCGAACTGTTTTGCCGAGCTGCCCCTTTAAAGGGAATCCGTTCTTTTACCCTGCTTTAAGCGGGTTTTTTTCGTTTTGCCCCCTGTTTCAGTTCATTCAGATATTAAATATATCACCATAGCCATTTTGTACACCACTCATCACTTGCAAGCACTTTGAAAATGGGCCCTCTCTTTTTGTCAAAATATTTTAAGTTCCTCTCGCACTCATACAAGGGGCCACACTTTCCCGCATGCAGCCCCCGGGACCTCCTGTGGAGCAAAAAGATTTATGTTTGCTCCCATTTCTTACAAAAGACCAAAAAACACATCAAAAAGGGGTCGCTTTTCAAAAGTTCACTATCCAAAAAATCATCCAACCGGAGCTAGAGCGCTGGTAAGGGTTTTTTAAACAAGGGGGCCTCAGGGTCAGAAACAGTGGGTAACAAGAACTCGGGGTTTCTTTTTTTAAACCCCTACTCAAAGCCTTGATGGCCCGACCATGGCTGGGGCTCCATCAGTGCAACACCGTCAGTTTCCCATGTAACCCACTTTTAAAAGATTTTCCCCGATTGACCGGAATATTACCTCCCCTGTTGTTTTTTTGCTGGCATCCCTTGCAAAATAAAAGTTTTCTTAATCTTCTCCATCCAAAAAACGCACTTTGGGCCCCAACAGCTGACAATCTCCACTGATATCCCGACTCACAAGTTCAAGGGCACATTTTTATGAGCCCCCTTTTTAAAAAACAACTTTCAATGTCCCAAAAATTTTCATCAACCCGTCTGGCAATTGTTATCAGAGAGAGGCACTTTACTACCCTTTTGGTTGGTCAAGGCCAAGCATCTCATTTACAATAGCTTTAAAGCTGAGTATTATGTTTCCGCCACTGATGGGACTTTTTTAGATTTAGCATGAGTTCAGACAAGGTCAAGTAAAATTTGGGACCTCTCATGTACTTTGTGCTTTTTCTCAAAAAAGTTGCCCACCATTGTATTGTACGTAAGCGTGAGAAAGATCCATGGCATTTTTTTACTTGTAAATCATAGTATTAGGTGCAGTATGTTTGAGATGCAGCATTTGGAGGTCTAGTAGCACCTTTACGGTACAGTGGGTACTGCATGTTCTGTCCTGCTCCCTAGCTAAGTTCACAGGCATAACTGCAGTGGTGTTTACGGGAGGGGGGCCGCAACCCGCCGCCCCATAGACAATGCATTACTCGCGGTGCGTAAACGCTGAATAATTGACAGCACTTATCATCTCCCCCGGCTATTGTACAGTGGGAGAGAGGCGTATTCCATATTCTCTTTGAGAACTGTGATTACCGTAATGACTGGGCGCATTCCCCCGTATTGAGCGCAGTACGCCGCAAAATACGTCCCAATTTACCTGTGTGGCACTTAGCCTTACATGTCCAGATGAGCATTCTCCATGGGCCAATGTGAGGCCCCATTTTTTAAATCTTTATGCATTCCAGAGTGTACATAAGTACAATAAATCAAACAGATTACTTACAGAGATATATGCCCCATGGGAACATTTCTGCCAGGCAATCTGCAAATATAACACTCCGAAATGCAACTTTTTTTCAAGAATTGTTACAATCTCTCCCGCTCCCCCCCAACATACAGATTGAAAAATGCCATGCATTGTACTTGAAAATACAAAGTAGACATTGTCATTTTTGTTATTGGCATACAAAGTTAGACAACATATCAAATCTGCCATAAAGTGCGACATAACTATAAAACCCCGCTCTCCACAGTTCTCCGAGCTCGCCCCCACCACCATCCACTCCTCAAAGCAATCACGCGTTTCGGCTCCCTCACTCTGGACCCATGCTGGTCACTCGGTAACATCTGTGTTTGATACCAAAAGGATAAGCCAAAGCAGTCCCTGATGGCGTTCTGAATTATTATTGGTAGCAGTGGGATAAAACTTCCCCAGACATCTTTCAACCGCTGAGTGTGGGACTCCTTTTTTCCTGCAGCCTCCACCCAATGCATTTTCATTATAAAAGAGAGTTTTTTCTAAAAACATTTTGAACTGGGGAGGGTTTCATGTAGCCATGTGTTTAAGATGGTTTTTACCTGCCGCCGATACCATGTACAGAAGTTTTCTACCCCCCAGTGTACACTGAGTCCTCCGAGTATCTATATGACCAAATATGACCCACAGCGGATTGTCAGGTACATAGTTGGTTAGATGGTTTCTTGTAAAGGCCATCACTCGCCTCCAGAAATCTTGGACAATGTGGCAGCTCCACAAACAGTGGAAAATATCTGCTCCAGGACCTCTGCAATGGTCCATATCAAGAGCCCCCATTCTATGACCTCTGGTCAGGGTGATATAGGCTCTATGATAGAGCTGGAGGGACATTTCCCAGTATCTGTTGGAAGAAAGGAACTTACAACTATTTTGGAGAGCCTTAACCAAGTTGGGGAGCTCCAGGGAAGGATCATCCCTAACCCACTTAGTAAGCGCCATATTGGTCAGTGAGTAATCCAGTGGGACATGTATGAGTTTATAAAAATGGGTGGTCAAACCCCTCTCCAATGCATTGTGGGATAACGACTTGCGTATAATTGGACTCCATTCCCTGGGCCCAAGTTGGGAAGTGAGTTTAGACACATAGCTGTGTGCACATAAATAAGTAAGGATGGAAATCCCCGCCTGAGGTTACTGTCCTGAGTGCCTCCAGTGTGTGCGGCCTGCGAGAATCCCTATCCATAAAGTGGTAGACTGAAGTAATGCCTGCCTCTTTCCAGACATAAAATTCCCAATGGGGAGTGCCCTCTTGGAAATCTGGATAACCCACAAATGTGCGAAACAAGGATGTGTGAGGGTGTGGTTTGAGTTTTCCTCTCATCTTCTGCCATGCCGTTATAAGAAGAGGATTTGCTCTGACTGATTCTGGGATTAAGTGATATGGCATATGTACAGTCATGGCCAAAAGTTTTGAGAATGATGCAAATGTTAATTTTGACAAAGTCTACTGCATCAGCTTTGAGAAAGGCACCTAGCATATACTCCCGAATGTTATAACGAGTGATCCGCATAACAGCAATTACAGGCAAAGCCACTACTTGCCTAGCAAATGAACATAGTCCCCCAAACCCCATTTCAACTTCATTGCAGGCCTGCCTTAAAAGGACCAGCTAACATCGTTTCAGTGATTGCTCCATTAACACAGGTGTGGGTGTTGATGAGGACAGGGCTGGAGATCAATGTGTCATGAATAAGAAAGAATCACACCACTGGACACTTTAAAAGGATGCTGGTGCTTGGCATAATTGTTTCTCTTCTGTTAACCATGGTTATCTCTAAAGAAACACGTGCAGTCATCATTGCACTGCACAAAACTGGCCTAACAGGAAGAGTATCGCAGCTAGAAAGATTGCACCTCAGTCAACAATCTATCGCATCATCAAGGAATTCAAGGAGAGAGGTTCCATTGTTGCCAAAAAGGCTCCAGGGCGCCCAAGAAAGACCAGCCCAGGACCGTCTCTTAAAAGTGTTTCAGCTTTGGAATCGGGCTACCAGCAGTGCAGAGCTTGCTCAGGAATGGCAGCAGGCAGGTGTGAATGCATCTGCATGCACTGTGAGGCGAGACTCATGGAGCACGGCCTGTTGTCAAGGAGGGCAGCAAAGATGCCACTTCTCTCCAGAAAAAACTTCAGGGACAGACTGATATTCTGCCAAAGGTACAGGTTGTGGACTGCTGAGGACTGGGGTAAAGTCATTTTCTCAGATGAATTCCCTTTCCGAATGTTTGGAACATCGGGAAAACAGCTTGTTCGGAGAAGACAAGGTGAGCGATACCACCAGTCTTGTCTCATGCCAACTGTAAAGCATCCAGAAACCATTCATGTGTGGGGTTGCTTCTCAGTCAAGGGAATGGGCTCTCTAACAGTCTTGCCTAAAAACACATCCATGAATAAAGAATGGTACCAGAATGTCCTCCAAGAGCAACTTCTCCCAACCGTCCAAGAGCAGTTTGGTGATCAACAATGCCTTTTCCAGCATGATGGAGCACCTTGCCATAAAGCAAAGGTGATAACTAAATGGCTCAGGGAACAAAACATAGAGATTTTGGGTCCATGGCCTGGAAACTCCCCAGATCTTAATCCCATTGAGAACTTGTGGTCAATCATCAAGAGACGGGTGGACAAACAAAAACCAACAAATTGTGACAAAATGCAAGCATTGATTGTGCAAGAATGGACTGCTATCAGTCAGGATTTGGTCCAGAAGTTGATTGAGAGCATGCCAGGGAGAATTGCAGAGGTCCTGAAGAAGAAGGGTCAACACTGCAAATATTGACTTGCTGCATTAACTCATTCTAACTGTCAATAAAAGCTTTTGTTAATCATAATATGATTGCACTTGTATTTCTGTATGTGATAAAAACATCTGACAAACACACATAAAAACCAGAGGGCAACAGATCATGTGAAAATATAAGATTTGTGTCATTCTCAAAACTTTTGGCCATGACTGTAAAAAGTCAGAGAAAGACAGCCTACCCAGAGAGTCCTGGTCCGCCCGACTATCTGTGACAATCGCTGATCCCTGTAACCAATCCATTGCAATTCTCAATAGGGCCGCCATGTTGTACGCACGCTCGCACGTTGGGCAAATTAATACCTCCATTTGTCCTGGGCTGCTGCAAGACAACCAAGGGGACCCGAGGCCTTTTACCCTTCGGGTATGTTCACACAGTTTATTGTGTGGCATATAGTATGCGCCGCAATGCGCTGGGTATTTTGGAGTGATGCACTGATCAGAGCGTCTTTCCAAAGCACAGGGGGGCCGGCCGTGCGCCGGCCCCATAAACATTCATTGTTAGTGACGCATATTCAACGCTAACAATTGACATGTCACAATTGTATGCGCGGGGGGACGACGCGTAACCCATAGCTATCTATGACAGCTATGGATTACCGCAATTGCGGCGTGCAATAAGCGGCGAAATGAGAGCCAAAATAAGACGTGTGACCATACCCTTCCAAATAAACTTGCGAATTAGCATATTAATGCAGGTTTTGTCTTTTGATAAGTAGATTGGGAGGGATTGTAAAAGGTATAAGAGATTGGGGAACTCCACCAGTTTAGCAAGGTTCACCTGACCCACATAAGAACGAGGCAGCTCTGTCCATGACACCAACTTCCTCTCCATAGCACTAACATAGGGGGCAACGTTGTCTCTGTACATGTGAAAGGGGTTTCTAGTGATTGCCACGCCTAGGTATGGCATTTTTGAGGCATTTTTGAGACACACCACTTAAAGGGGTATAAATGTGCCCAGGTGGGCCTCGCCGGCCCACTTAAGATCATCTATATTTATGTGATACCGCGAGAGTATCTGCAGAACCCATGGTAAGGCTTCCCTCGGATTTCTCAGCACCAGCAGCACATCATCAGTAAAAGCAGCCAGGTCCACAACTTGCGAGGGGTCCGATCGACCACTGTTTACTCGCATGGATTGTAAATGGTATAACAAAGGGTCCAGAGCAAGGTCAAAGAGCAATGGAGACAGCGGACAACCCTCTCTGGTGCCTCTAAAGGCATCTATAGGGGATGACAATAAACCATTCACCAGAAGTGAGGTGTGGAAGCTTTCTTGTGTGCAAGATACGAAATTTCTGAATCTAGAGCCGAAATTCCTATTTGCCAATGTAGCTGACATTGCCATGATACCGAGTCAAATGCCTTTTCAGCATCTAAACTCAAAAGCATTAAAGTCTCGGAGGAGGGATCTCTAGCCCTGACTGTCGTGTCTACAGCCGTCCTAATATTTCTGATTGGCGGCCTTTCACAAAGCCCCTTTGGGCTGAATGTACTATTGATGAAAGGAAGTTTTGACGTTGTGTTGCTAAGATCTTTGACAAGAACTTGTAATCACAATTCAATAGTGTGATAGGGCGGTAATTTTTTGCTAGCTGTGGGTCCTTATCCGGTTTGAGGATTAGGATCGTATGCGATTCTAAAAAGGTGTCCATTGCTCCTTGACCTTGGTAGACTGAATTGTATAGGGCGTCAGGGTCGGTGCCACCTGTGCTGATAAAATTTTGTAGAATTCGTTGCCATACCCGTCCGGGCCTGGCGATTTCTTGTTGGAAGAGGAGTCTATGGCCACCTTCACCTCTGCCTCTGTAACAGGGCTATCCAGCATTTCCCGCTGTTCCTCACTAAGACCGGGAAGGTGTCCCAAGACTATGAACGCACACAATGACAAAGAGATGAGGAAATAATCTATTCTAGAGAGACTCCAGTGCACCGCGGAGTAGAAAGTAAACTCCCTCGAGTCGGCATTCAGCATTCTCCATGGATCACAGAGTGCATTAGATTCAATTAGGTGGAGGATATCCCTAGAGGCTTGGGAAATTCCTTGGCTCTGTGTTGTCCTGTTCAGGATAGGACATTGAGAGGCATTAAAATCCCCTCCGATGATAACAGTGGAGTCTCCCCTGGACATCAAAAGACTAATTAGTTTGGCGAAAAAATTAGTGTTGGGCAAGTTGGGGGCATAGATATGCAGGATAGTATAGCAGGTGTCCCGTATCAATATTTTCAATAGCAAATATCTGCTTCCCTCATCCCTCACTTCCTCCTCAATAATCGGCTAGAAAACCCCTGCGGAAAAGGATGGCTACCCCTCTTGATTTTGAGGAGAAATTTGCGGCATAGCACGAACCCACCCAGTCCGTTCCCCTTCTTCCAGTGGGTCACTTGAAGAAATATTATATCTGACTTCAAGCTTTTGAGATGGACAATGACTTTTTTTCATTTAATGGGTGTGTTAAAGCCCACGACGTTCCAGGTAAGTAACTTTAGTGGGCTACTGTCTGTGAGATTCCCCCCATTATGATCCTGTATTATGTCACCCCACTCACCCGCCTGGCCCGGAAAAAAGTAATTAATGATCGTCCGCGCCGTCCCCATTGTCCCAGCGAGCGACGGGCGACTTCTACACCATTGCCCATAACAATGCTTTTGGGAGACTGCGTGTTAAGGTCCCATCATTGGCATTCCTGGAGGCGAGCTTGGAGAACAAAACAAACAAAATTAACAGAAGTATTAGAAATTTTAAGGACCCAAAACTGGTCCTCTTAACAAAGGTAACATAGCACCCAACTATCAGCCGCATTGCGGCAAAGAGACAGTAACATTGGTAAACTGTCAAAGCCATCAAGAAAGTCGTACCTCCCTTTGTCTGGACAGGTTATAGCCTAACCCTCTCCTATTTGGAAGTGGCAGCAAGCCTGAGATGGGTCATCAAATATCAGATGCCTCCCATCCACTTGCACTCCTAGTTTGGCCAGATACAGAAGTCGGAATTGCATCGCTCAATCATGCAAGTGTTTGCATATCAGGCTAAACAATTTCCTTTTTTGGGCAACACTCGCCGAGAAATCTTGGAACAATAAGATTTTGTGCCCATCTACCATTAAAAAACGTTGAGATTCTTAGTTCACACATTTTGATCAAAAAATGTTTAAGCCACCCACGGCTTACAACGTGATCTCAAGGCGGGTGGTCCTATGCTATCTTTACCTCTCAATAGAGCCAAATTCAGACTTCTCATACGGTGCAGCCCACCCACTTTCACAGGCTGTTATATCAGTGCAGCTTGCAAGGTTGGTGTTTTATTTTTATTTTTCTCTCTGGATTATGGAGGTCGGTTGACCCTATGAGAAGTCTGAATTTGGCTCTATTGAGAGGTAAAGATAGCGTAGGACCGCCCGCCTTGAGATCACGTTGTAAACCGTGGGTGGCTTAAACATTTTTTGAACAAAACGTGTGAACTAAGAATCTCAAAGTTTTTTTTCATGTAAAGATAGCATAAATGCTTCTTTGGAGGTTTCCATGTATTGTATAGCCCATCTACCATTAAAGACTCCCATCTCCTGTATGCTCTCAAGACCTTCCCCCTGACTTTCCAGTTTAAAAATATTGCTATGACTGGGCCTGGCCTCAGGTTCCTCTCCCCCTCAGGTCTTTGTGGTTCTATCCTGTGAGCCCTTTTGATGGCATAATTATCTAAGGGCCCTTCCATCTCCAGAGCGCTAGGGATATCTGTAACCAGATAGGTTATTAGGAAGTCTCCCAAAACCGATTCCGGAATTTCCACAAAACGGAGATTGTTCCGCCTACTGTGGTTCTCCAGGTCCTTAATTCTCTCTCTCAATGCTGCCTCCGTGTCTCTGGATTGGGCTACTGACTGTTCCTGGGTGGACGAGGAAACTTCACACGAGGCTACTCTATTCTCCAGGCCCACTATTTTTTGTGCATTTCCAGTGCTAAGCATCAGGGCTGAGTTGATAGAGGAGTGCAGGATTTCCAATCTCTTATCAAAGAGCGGCATCAGGAACCTGGAAACCTCCTGGGCCATGGATGTAGCACTGAAACATTCGGGGTCATGTTATGAGGATTACCTGCCGGACTAGAGGGAAAGAGATCTGGGGGTGTGATGTCATCCCTGGAGAGTATTTCTGGAGAGTGGGGGCCCTCCGACCCCATTGCCGGAGAACCACTCTGATTTTTAACAAGGTCCTTATCTTTTTTTGCTGCTTTACCAGCTCCTTTTGGCATGGCAGGGACTCCTGTCTTGTCCCAAGAAGCCATTGGAGAGCCTGGGGTAGATAATGAGGTAAGGCGAGTGCTTCGTTTTGATTGGTGTTTGGATAGAAATTTGTCAGTTCCCTCCCGCAGAGGGGCAAGACTACTTGGAATCGCTGAGAAGGTTTGCGGGAGGTACTGGGATATTATTTAACAGTCACATATTAACAGTGAACCAACAATTTTTTATACTAGCAGTGTCTCCTCCCCCCTCCATGTTCACTTAACACCAAGCGGAGAAATTAATTGAACTCAGGGTGCCTATCGTACTGAGTACACACCAATGCCTGGCTAAAGCAAATAATGTAAGAACAGAGCTAAATGATTGTAATGAGTTCAATAGCTTCAGGCTCAAAGGTCAGTGCTCTCTGTTCTGTCACTGGCAGATCCCACCAGTGAAAGTTTAAATCAATCTACGTTAGACCTTTGGCGCCCTCCAGTGTACGAAACCTGTAAGTCCGCAGAAAATTAAGAGTAGTTTAGGATGAGAAACATCTCTCCTTTAGGATAGCACCGAACAAACGGCGTGTAGAGATTTGTTTTGCCTTTTTGCACTCTACTAAGCATCTGCATAGCACAAGGAATTATAGGAAAGGGGCTGAGAAGCCCACAGCGCCCTCTGTTGGATGTAACAAATCCTCAATTAGATTTTGACCTACTAGGTCTTGAGTAAGCAAAAAGGATACTGGTCCAGTATCCAAAAGAAAAATATAGGCAGCACTCACCACTTCAGGATAAAAACTTCTTTAATCCAAAATTAGATACAGCAACATAAAATCAGGACGGATGGCCACAGCAACGCCAAGGACCGTTTCGCGCTATCCAGCGTTTTGTCAAGGCCTTGACAAAGCGCTGGATAGCGCGAAACGGTCGTTGGCGTTGCTGTGGCCATCCGTCCTGATTTTATGTTGCTGTATCTAATTTTGGATTAAAGAAGTTTTTATCCTGAAGTGGTGAGTGCCGCCTATATTTTTCTTTTGGATACTGGACTTCTACGATACTTAACTATTTGGGCAGAGCACCGCCTGCAACTGGCTTTATTTGGAGATTGTCCGCATGTTAACATCACGAGAAAAGTGAAAGTTTACGCTGCAGTGGCCTCCTGGTGCCGGTCTGTATTTCTCCATTTGAATTGCAAAAAGGATACTGGCTTGGCTAAAATCCTTTTAGCTTTCTTAAGACCTAGTAGGTCAAAAGCAAATTCAGGATTTGTTACATCCAACAGAGGGTGCTGTGGGCTTCTCAGCCCCTTTCCCATAATGCCTTGTGATAAGAGTAGTTTAGTAATATAGAGGATTCTTTAACCCTTGCAGCGCTACAGTGTGGAGCTCCTCTCCACACAGAGCAAGACAATAGAAAGATCAGCAAGTTAGGCAGCACAGTCCCAAGGACCAGGGTGTTCCCCGAAGCAGCAGCAGCTCCTTAGCACCAGATTGTAACAAGGTTCAAAGCTTGTGCTCCCTGGGGGAGGTCCAGAATCCGTGCTGCTACCTGAGTCCTCCTGGTGTTGGAAAGAGATCCTCTGCCTCGTAGCAGTGTTCTCTGCCCATTGGTCAGGCTTTAAGCACCCCCACTGCCCCCACCTCCTTGTACAGCAAGTGGCTGCAAGCCTGCTTTGAACTTGTAACAGATGGAGAACAGGGGCGTAACTAGAGAAGCCAGGGCCCCAAAGCAAACTTTTGGATGGGGCCCTCTACCTCCTTGACCATGAACATTTACCAGGACATAAACATTCCAAAATCAGTAGCACACTATCAACTAAAGAAAAAGAGACATAGGCATTTTTGAAAAAGCATTTCTGCTATCTAGGATACATGAAACATTTTTTGAGGTTCTCAGTTCACATTTTTGATCAAAACTGCTTAAGCCACCTCCGATAAACTCAAACGGGACCTCAGGCAGGTGGTCCTACACTCTTGTTAGCTCTCTTGGGGGACTATTTAGACCTCCATGCTTCAGGGAGTGAAGGTACAAGCTTCTATGACGACTGCACTGATTTAAAGCCTGTGAAGGTGGGTGGGCGCTGGGGTGGAGTGCAGGATAACAAAATGGGGCAGGCAGTCGCGACTCCGCAGAGCGCACAACTAGGAAACATATATATTTACCAGGACATGCTGTTAGATAATGTAGATAATTCAAGGGGCAAATACCTCTCCATACATACAGGCTCGGACTGGGCCGCCAGGGGACCGGGGAATCCCCCGGTGGGCCGCCGAAGCCGCTGCGGGCCACGGTGAGGCATCAGGGCGTCCGCTCCCCGGGGACCGTCCGCGCATCCGGTCACTGAACGCCCGGGGACCCGCGTCCCGACAGCACCAGAGACCGGACACCGGGACGTTGGGGATAATGTCCCCCGGCTCCCGGGGCTGCGCGGGGATCACTCGGTGTCAGCGGAGCACAGCGCACACTAGCGCTGCGCTCGTGTTCCTCCCCGGCAGGCTGAAAAACGCATTAGGCCTTCCGCCTGCCGGGGGCGCCGGCCCCTACTGCTGATGGTAGGCGCGCTGGTGACGTCACATTCACACGCGGCCGCCTATGCAGGGGCGCAGTTCGGCTCAGTACGGGAGCCGGCGGCAGCACGAGCGGCCGGGACTGTCCAGGAGCGGCAGTAGCGTTTGCCGGAGCAGGAGCAGGTCAAGTGATTGATTGTTTTTTTTTTTTTAACTAACCACAGGGGAGCTCTGGTACTATGTGGGGACACTGGCTAAGGGGGGCCCTGGCTACTATGGGGGGGACTGGTTACATGGGGTCCCCAGGCTACTAATGAGGGGGACACTGGCTAAGGGGGGCCTGGTACTATGGGGGGACACTGGCTAAGGGGGACCTGGCTATATGGGGGGCACTGGCTAAGGGGGCCCATGGCTACTATGGGGGGGGACACTGGTAAGGGGGCTCTGGCTACCAATGGGGGGGGGACCACTGGCTAAGGGGAGCTCTGGCTACTATGGGGGTGACAATGGCTAAGGGGGGCTATGGCTACTATGGGTGGGGACAATGGCTATCAAGGGCTCTGGCTACTATCGGGGGGGCAACTTGGCTAAGGGGGGCCTGGCTAATATGGGGGGGACACTGGCTAAGGGGGGCTGTGGCTACTATGGGGGGGCACAGGCTAAGGGGGGCCTGGTTGCTAAGGGGGGGCCCTGGCTATATGGGGGGGGACACTGGTAAGGGGGGCTCTGGCGATTTGGGGGGACTCTGGCCTAAGGGGGGATTTGCTACTATGGGGGGTGGGACACTGGCTAAGGGGGGCTCTGGCTTTCTATGGGGGGGGGACATGGCTAAGGGGGCCCTCGCTACTATGGGGGGGTACACATGGCTAGGGTGGGCTCTGGCTAAGGGGGGGGCTATGGTACTATGGGGGGGACTGGCTAAGGGGGGCCCTGGATGCTAAGGGGGGCCCTGGCTACTATGGGGGGACACTGGGAAAAGGGGGCATCTGGCTTTTATGGGGGGGACACTGGCTAAGGGGGGGCTCTGGCTACTATGGGGGGGGACACTGGCTAAGGGGGGCCATGGCTACTATGGGGGGGCCACTGGCTAAGGGGGCTCTGGCTAGTATGGGGGGACTGGCTAAGGGGTGGGCAATGGATGCTATGGGTGGGCACTTGGCTACTATGGGGGGGACACGGGTCTAAGGGGGGGCTATGGGCTTATTATCGGGGGGGGAAACTGGCAAGGGGGGCCCTGGGCTATATGGGGGGGACATGGCTAAGGGGGGCTTGGCTACTTATGGGGGGAGCTGGCTAAGGGGCCCCTGGATCGCTATGGGGGGCCCTGGCTACTATGGGGGGGCACTGGCTAAGGGGGGCCTCTGGTTGTATGGGGGGCCATGGCTACTTTGGGGGGGACACTGGCTAAGGGGGGCCTGGCTACTATGGGGGGACACTGACTAAGGGGGGGGGGGTGGCTACTATGGGGGGACACTGGCTAAGGGGGGCCCTGGCTGCTATGGGCGGGCCGCTGGCTAAGGGGGGGCCCTGGCGACTATGGGGGGGACACTGGCTAAGGGGGGATCTGGCTACTAGGGGGACAGGGCAAAGGGGGGCCCTGGCATATAGGGGGGGGACACTGGTAAGGCGGGCCCTGGCTACTAGGGGGGGGGAATGGAAAGGGGGGTTGGACTATGGGGGGGGTGGTAAGGGGGCCCCTGGATGAAAAGGGGGCCCCGGAGGGGGGGAATTTTAAGGGGGGGCCCTGGAAACTTGGGGGGAAGGGAAATAGGGGGGGGGGGGGCTATTGGGGGGGGAAAATGGCTGGGGGGGGGCCTGGTCTATGGGCGGGACACTGGTAAGGGGGGGGCCCGGGCTCTATGGGGGGGGACACTGGAAAGGGGGGCTTGGCTACAGGGGGGCACGGTAAGGGGGGGCTCTGGCTATGGGGGGACACGGGCTAAGGGGGGGCCTGGCTGGGGGGGGGGACGTGGCTAAGGGGGGGACATGGCTGGGGGGGCTCGGGTTACTAGGGGGGAAAACTGGTACAAAGGGGGGCCCTGGCTACTAGGGGGGGAGACTGGTACAGGGGGGGGCTGGTAAAAAAGGGGGGGCTTGGTACTGGGGGGGGGGGGTATGGGGGGGGCCACTAAGGGGGGGCCCTTGATACAAGGGGGGGCCCGACTACAAGGGGGGGGGGGCCTGGCTATAGGGGGTTTGCCCGGGGGGCTACAAAGGGGCCCGGGTACTAGGGGGGGCCCTGGCTACCAAAGGGGGGGCCGGGCCCCTACAGGGGGCCCTGGCCCCTACAGGGGGGGGGCCCTGGCCCCTCATGGGGGCCCTGTACGGGGGGGGGGTTTGGCTCCTACGGGGGAAAAACTCCTGGCAATCAAGGGGGCCCTATCCCTAAGGGGGGCCCTGCTATACGGGGGGGGCCCCGCCCTTAGGGGGGCCCTGACTACAAGGGGGGGTTTTTCCCCTGATTTTACATAGGGGGGGGGGCCCTGCTAAAGGGGGGTTCTTCCTACCCTACAGGGGGGCCCCCCCTGACTCAAGGGGGGTTTCTGGCTACCTACAGGGGGGCCCCCCCGGGGGTTCTGGCTACACAGGGGGCCCTGACTAAAGGGGGGCCCCTGGCTCTAAACCAAAGGGGGGGCTCTGACTCCAACAGTAGCTAAAGGGGGGGCCTGTTTTCCTCCTACCTAAAAGGAGGCCCCTAACTCCCTGTAGATCCCTAAGGAGCCCCCTAACTGTTGATAAAAAAACCCTAAAAGTTGGGGCCCTAACTGCCTGTTTATTTCCAAAAGGGGGGGGTCCCTAATCTTGCGCCAAAAACCAAAACCCAGCTTATTACGGGGAAAAACCATCCTAACCCTACA